>VOQZ01001116.1:0-191631 GCA_008079305.1 Phytophthora palmivora | reverse complement strand
TGACACGCCGGTCGACAGAGATATGCTGCCGCTTGTCTTAGCAGGGCCAGCAGTCGACACCACCACATCGCCGGTCGTTGTAGAACTGCCGCCACTAGACACACGCACGCTACCACCCAGAGAATTGTCGCCTGCACCTCCCTCCAACATCAAGTCGCCGCCCATAGCCGTGCCACCGCCACCGTGCACCGCAACCGAACCTCCCTTGCCGTTCGTGGTGGCGCTACTTTTGCCAGCGTCGACAGTCACGGACCCTCCCGTCACCGCATTGCCCGAACCCACACCCAACGAGATGGACCCGCCCGCACCACCACTCGCCTTCGACGTCGCCACGGACACACTGCCGGAGTCACCACCTAATGATATGCCACTCGACACAATCACTGATCCGCTCACTTTATCCGTGCCAGACGCTGCGCTACTGACAGACACCGACCCACTATTCGCAATCGTGCCGGTACCGCTCGTGACAACGATACTACCACCCACGGCACCACCCACACCGCCGCTGAGTTCCACGCCACCGCCGGTATTTGAACCTTGGCCACCAACGAGCGACGCCAAACCGCCCACACCAATGTTTCCACCGTTAGTGTGCCTGTTGCGGAGCTGTCTCCACTGCGCACCAGTACATCGCCGCCACTGGCCGAACCGCCTGAACCCACCAGCAAGCTAATGTCACCCGCTGCGCCTGTTGTCGAGGCCGACGTCATCACGTTGACCGCACCAGAATCAAGGCCAGCCGACTTGCCTGTCGACAACGAGATGCTCCCGCTCCCATCTGCACTGCCTGTCGATAACGAGATGACTCCACTCTTTGCCTTGCCCGACGCCAAACTCGAGATCAGCACGTCGCCACTTGCCACGTCGGTGCCACCACCACTCTGAATCGACACCGTACCTCCCTTACTCGAGTCGCCGATGCCTGCGCTCACAGCGACATCGCCACCGGTCTTACCCTGTCCGCCGGAAACATTCACCTTACCGCCAATACCTGACGAATCCGTGGATTTCCCAGCTGACAAGGTGATCTCGCCTCCGCTACTATTGCCGCCTGACCCCACGCGCAGCGTGATGCCACCGCCTTTACCGGAAGAACTACTAGCAGTACTCACCGCGACGCCACCCGAGTCACCGATACTTGACACGCCGGTCGACAGAGATATGCTGCCGCTTGTCTTAGCAGGGCCAGCAGTCGACACCACCACATCGCCGGTCGTTGTAGAACTGCCGCCACTAGACACACGCACGCTACCACCCAGAGAATTGTCGCCTGCACCTCCCTCCAACATCAAGTCGCCGCCCATAGCCGTGCCACCGCCACCGTGCACCGCAACCGAACCTCCCTTGCCGTTCGTGGTGGCGCTACTTTTGCCAGCGTCGACAGTCACGGACCCTCCCGTCACCGCATTGCCCGAACCCACACCCAACGAGATGGACCCGCCCGCACCACCACTCGCCTTCGACGTCGCCACGGACACACTGCCGGAGTCACCACCTAATGATATGCCACTCGACACAATCACTGATCCGCTCACTTTATCCGTGCCAGACGCCGCGCTACTGACAGACACCGACCCACTATTCGCAATCGTGCCGGTACCGCTCGTGACAACGATACTACCACCCACGGCACCACCCACACCGCCGCTGAGTTCCACGCCACCGCCGGTATTTGAACCTTGGCCACCAACGAGCGACGCCAAACCGCCCACACCAATGTTTCCACCGTTAGTGCCTGTTGCGGAGCTGTCTCCACTGCGCACCAGTACATCGCCGCCACTGGCCGAACCGCCTGAACCCACCAGCAAGCTAATGTCACCCGCTGCGCCTGTTGTCGAGGCCGACGTCATCACGTTGACCGCACCAGAATCAAGGCCAGCCGACTTGCCTGTCGACAACGAGATGCTCCCGCTCCCATCTGCACTGCCTGTCGATAACGAGATGACTCCACTCTTTGCCTTGCCCGACGCCAAACTCGAGATCAGCACGTCGCCACTTGCCACGTCGGTGCCACCACCACTCTGAATCGACACCGTACCTCCCTTACTCGAGTCGCCGATGCCTGCGCTCACAGCGACATCGCCACCGGTCTTACCCTGTCCGCCGGAAACATTCACCTTACCGCCAATACCTGACGAATCCGTGGATTTCCCAGCTGACAAGGTGATCTCGCCTCCGCTACTATTGCCGCCTGACCCCACGCGCAGCGTGATGCCACCGCCTTTACCGGAAGAACTACTAGCAGTACTCACCGCGACGCCACCCGAGTCACCGATACTTGACACGCCGGTCGACAGAGATATGCTGCCGCTTGTCTTAGCAGGGCCAGCAGTCGACACCACCACATCGCCGGTCGTTGTAGAACTGCCGCCACTAGACACACGCACGCTACCACCCAGAGAATTGTCGCCTGCACCTCCCTCCAACATCAAGTCGCCGCCCATAGCCGTGCCACCGCCACCGTGCACCGCAACCGAACCTCCCTTGCCGTTCGTGGTGGCGCTACTTTTGCCAGCGTCGACAGTCACGGACCCTCCCGTCACCGCATTGCCCGAACCCACACCCAACGAGATGGACCCGCCCGCACCACCACTCGCCTTCGACGTCGCCACGGACACACTGCCGGAGTCACCACCTAATGATATGCCACTCGACACAATCACTGATCCGCTCACTTTATCCGTGCCAGACGCCGCGCTACTGACAGACACCGACCCACTATTCGCAATCGTGCCGGTACCGCTCGTGACAACGATACTACCACCCACGGCACCACCCACACCGCCGCTGAGTTCCACGCCACCGCCGGTATTTGAACCTTGGCCACCAACGAGCGACGCCAAACCGCCCACACCAATGTTTCCACCGTTAGTGCCTGTTGCGGAGCTGTCTCCACTGCGCACCAGTACATCGCCGCCACTGGCCGAACCGCCTGAACCCACCAGCAAGCTAATGTCACCCGCTGCGCCTGTTGTCGAGGCCGACGTCATCACGTTGACCGCACCAGAATCAAGGCCAGCCGACTTGCCTGTCGACAACGAGATGCTCCCGCTCCCATCTGCACTGCCTGTCGATAACGAGATGACTCCACTCTTTGCCTTGCCCGACGCCAAACTCGAGATCAGCACGTCGCCACTTGCCACGTCGGTGCCACCACCACTCTGAATCGACACCGTACCTCCCTTACTCGAGTCGCCGATGCCTGCGCTCACAGCGACATCGCCACCGGTCTTACCCTGTCCGCCGGAAACATTCACCTTACCGCCAATACCTGACGAATCCGTGGATTTCCCAGCTGACAAGGTGATCTCGCCTCCGCTACTATTGCCGCCTGACCCCACGCGCAGCGTGATGCCACCGCCTTTACCGGAAGAACTACTAGCAGTACTCACCGCGACGCCACCCGAGTCACCGATACTTGACACGCCGGTCGACAGAGATATGCTGCCGCTTGTCTTAGCAGGGCCAGCAGTCGACACCACCACATCGCCGGTCGTTGTAGAACTGCCGCCACTAGACACACGCACGCTACCACCCAGAGAATTGTCGCCTGCACCTCCCTCCAACATCAAGTCGCCGCCCATAGCCGTGCCACCACCACCGTGCACCGCAACCGAACCTCCCTTGCCGTTCGTGGTGGCGCTACTTTTGCCAGCGTCGACAGTCACGGACCCTCCCGTCACCGCATTGCCCGAACCCACACCCAACGAGATGGACCCGCCCGCACCACCACTCGCCTTCGACGTCGCCACGGACACACTGCCGGAGTCACCACCTAATGATATGCCACTCGACACAATCACTGATCCGCTCACTTTATCCGTGCCAGACGCCGCGCTACTGACAGACACCGACCCACTATTCGCAATCGTGCCGGTACCGCTCGTGACAACGATACTACCACCCACGGCACCACCCACACCGCCGCTGAGTTCCACGCCACCGCCGGTATTTGAACCTTGGCCACCAACGAGCGACGCCAAACCGCCCACACCAATGTTTCCACCGTTAGTGCCTGTTGCGGAGCTGTCTCCACTGCGCACCAGTACATCGCCGCCACTGGCCGAACCGCCTGAACCCACCAGCAAGCTAATGTCACCCGCTGCGCCTGTTGTCGAGGCCGACGTCATCACGTTGACCGCACCAGAATCAAGGCCAGCCGACTTGCCTGTCGACAACGAGATGCTCCCGCTCCCATCTGCACTGCCTGTCGATAACGAGATGACTCCACTCTTTGCCTTGCCCGACGCCAAACTCGAGATCAGCACGTCGCCACTTGCCACGTCGGTGCCACCACCACTCTGAATCGACACCGTACCTCCCTTACTCGAGTCGCCGATGCCTGCGCTCACAGCGACATCGCCACCGGTCTTACCCTGTCCGCCGGAAACATTCACCTTACCGCCAATACCTGACGAATCCGTGGATTTCCCAGCTGACAAGGTGATCTCGCCTCCGCTACTATTGCCGCCTGACCCCACGCGCAGCGTGATGCCACCGCCTTTACCGGAAGAACTACTAGCAGTACTCACCGCGACGCCACCCGAGTCACCGATACTTGACACGCCGGTCGACAGAGATATGCTGCCGCTTGTCTTAGCAGGGCCAGCAGTCGACACCACCACATCGCCGGTCGTTGTAGAACTGCCGCCACTAGACACACGCACGCTACCACCCAGAGAATTGTCGCCTGCACCTCCCTCCAACATCAAGTCGCCGCCCATAGCCGTGCCACCGCCACCGTGCACCGCAACCGAACCTCCCTTGCCGTTCGTGGTGGCGCTACTTTTGCCAGCGTCGACAGTCACGGACCCTCCCGTCACCGCATTGCCCGAACCCACACCCAACGAGATGGACCCGCCCGCACCACCACTCGCCTTCGACGTCGCCACGGACACACTGCCGGAGTCACCACCTAATGATATGCCACTCGACACAATCACTGATCCGCTCACTTTATCCGTGCCAGACGCCGCGCTACTGACAGACACCGACCCACTATTCGCAATCGTGCCGGTACCGCTCGTGACAACGATACTACCACCCACGGCACCACCCACACCGCCGCTGAGTTCCACGCCACCGCCGGTATTTGAACCTTGGCCACCAACGAGCGACGCCAAACCGCCCACACCAATGTTTCCACCGTTAGTGCCTGTTGCGGAGCTGTCTCCACTGCGCACCAGTACATCGCCGCCACTGGCCGAACCGCCTGAACCCACCAGCAAGCTAATGTCACCCGCTGCGCCTGTTGTCGAGGCCGACGTCATCACGTTGACCGCACCAGAATCAAGGCCAGCCGACTTGCCTGTCGACAACGAGATGCTCCCGCTCCCATCTGCACTGCCTGTCGATAACGAGATGACTCCACTCTTTGCCTTGCCCGACGCCAAACTCGAGATCAGCACGTCGCCACTTGCCACGTCGGTGCCACCACCACTCTGAATCGACACCGTACCTCCCTTACTCGAGTCGCCGATGCCTGCGCTCACAGCGACATCGCCACCGGTCTTACCCTGTCCGCCGGAAACATTCACCTTACCGCCAATACCTGACGAATCCGTGGATTTCCCAGCTGACAAGGTGATCTCGCCTCCGCTACTATTGCCGCCTGACCCCACGCGCAGCGTGATGCCACCGCCTTTACCGGAAGAACTACTAGCAGTACTCACCGCGACGCCACCCGAGTCACCGATACTTGACACGCCGGTCGACAGAGATATGCTGCCGCTTGTCTTAGCAGGGCCAGCAGTCGACACCACCACATCGCCGGTCGTTGTAGAACTGCCGCCACTAGACACACGCACGCTACCACCCAGAGAATTGTCGCCTGCACCTCCCTCCAACATCAAGTCGCCGCCCATAGCCGTGCCACCACCACCGTGCACCGCAACCGAACCTCCCTTGCCGTTCGTGGTGGCGCTACTTTTGCCAGCGTCGACAGTCACGGACCCTCCCGTCACCGCATTGCCCGAACCCACACCCAACGAGATGGACCCGCCCGCACCACCACTCGCCTTCGACGTCGCCACGGACACACTGCCGGAGTCACCACCTAATGATATGCCACTCGACACAATCACTGATCCGCTCACTTTATCCGTGCCAGACGCCGCGCTACTGACAGACACCGACCCACTATTCGCAATCGTGCCGGTACCGCTCGTGACAACGATACTACCACCCACGGCACCACCCACACCGCCGCTGAGTTCCACGCCACCGCCGGTATTTGAACCTTGGCCACCAACGAGCGACGCCAAACCGCCCACACCAATGTTTCCACCGTTAGTGCCTGTTGCGGAGCTGTCTCCACTGCGCACCAGTACATCGCCGCCACTGGCCGAACCGCCTGAACCCACCAGCAAGCTAATGTCACCCGCTGCGCCTGTTGTCGAGGCCGACGTCATCACGTTGACCGCACCAGAATCAAGGCCAGCCGACTTGCCTGTCGACAACGAGATGCTCCCGCTCCCATCTGCACTGCCTGTCGATAACGAGATGACTCCACTCTTTGCCTTGCCCGACGCCAAACTCGAGATCAGCACGTCGCCACTTGCCACGTCGGTGCCACCACCACTCTGAATCGACACCGTACCTCCCTTACTCGAGTCGCCGATGCCTGCGCTCACAGCGACATCGCCACCGGTCTTACCCTGTCCGCCGGAAACATTCACCTTACCGCCAATACCTGACGAATCCGTGGATTTCCCAGCTGACAAGGTGATCTCGCCTCCGCTACTATTGCCGCCTGACCCCACGCGCAGCGTGATGCCACCGCCTTTACCGGAAGAACTACTAGCAGTACTCACCGCGACGCCACCCGAGTCACCGATACTTGACACGCCGGTCGACAGAGATATGCTGCCGCTTGTCTTAGCAGGGCCAGCAGTCGACACCACCACATCGCCGGTCGTTGTAGAACTGCCGCCACTAGACACACGCACGCTACCACCCAGAGAATTGTCGCCTGCACCTCCCTCCAACATCAAGTCGCCGCCCATAGCCGTGCCACCACCACCGTGCACCGCAACCGAACCTCCCTTGCCGTTCGTGGTGGCGCTACTTTTGCCAGCGTCGACAGTCACGGACCCTCCCGTCACCGCATTGCCCGAACCCACACCCAACGAGATGGACCCGCCCGCACCACCACTCGCCTTCGACGACGCCACGGACACACTGCCGGAGTCACCACCTAATGATATGCCACTCGACACAATCACTGATCCGCTCACTTTATCCGTGCCAGACGCCGCGCTACTGACAGACACCGACCCACTATTCGCAATCGTGCCGGTACCGCTCGTGACAACGATACTACCACCCACGGCACCACCCACACCGCCGCTGAGTTCCACGCCACCGCCGGTATTTGAACCTTGGCCACCAACGAGCGACGCCAAACCGCCCACACCAATGTTTCCACCGTTAGTGCCTGTTGCGGAGCTGTCTCCACTGCGCACCAGTACATCGCCGCCACTGGCCGAACCGCCTGAACCCACCAGCAAGCTAATGTCACCCGCTGCGCCTGTTGTCGAGGCCGACGTCATCACGTTGACCGCACCAGAATCAAGGCCAGCCGACTTGCCTGTCGACAACGAGATGCTCCCGCTCCCATCTGCACTGCCTGTCGATAACGAGATGACTCCACTCTTTGCCTTGCCCGACGCCAAACTCGAGATCAGCACGTCGCCACTTGCCACGTCGGTGCCACCACCACTCTGAATCGACACCGTACCTCCCTTACTCGAGTCGCCGATGCCTGCGCTCACAGCGACATCGCCACCGGTCTTACCCTGTCCGCCGGAAACATTCACCTTACCGCCAATACCTGACGAATCCGTGGATTTCCCAGCTGACAAGGTGATCTCGCCTCCGCTACTATTGCCGCCTGACCCCACGCGCAGCGTGATGCCACCGCCTTTACCGGAAGAACTACTAGCAGTACTCACCGCGACGCCACCCGAGTCACCGATACTTGACACGCCGGTCGACAGAGATATGCTGCCGCTTGTCTTAGCAGGGCCAGCAGTCGACACCACCACATCGCCGGTCGTTGTAGAACTGCCGCCACTAGACACACGCACGCTACCACCCAGAGAATTGTCGCCTGCACCTCCCTCCAACATCAAGTCGCCGCCCATAGCCGTGCCACCACCACCGTGCACCGCAACCGAACCTCCCTTGCCGTTCGTGGTGGCGCTACTTTTGCCAGCGTCGACAGTCACGGACCCTCCCGTCACCGCATTGCCCGAACCCACACCCAACGAGATGGACCCGCCCGCACCACCACTCGCCTTCGACGTCGCCACGGACACGCTGCCGGAGTCACCACCTAATGAAAGACCTGATCTGATCGTTATAATTCCTGTGGTGGATTCAGTAGATCCTGTAGCTAGATGGATGCTTCCAGATTCACCAGTTTTCGCGTTACCACTAGAAAGTGTAATAGTGCCCGAGTGACCGGCATTCCCTTTGCCGGAGCTAATGTCAACTGACCCGGACGAGGCATGAGCAGGAACGCCATCGGATGTATGGAGCAGTAAGTTGCCTGATTTCGTACCGTAATTACTTTGGCCGGTTTCCATATCTATATTTCCACCAATCTGCCAGTTTGATGTTCCTGAACGTACAGTCACCTCCGAACCAGGTTTGTTGTCGAGTGACCCGGCGATTAGAGACAAGTCCTTCGCTGGCTGAAGACTTATAATGCCAACTTCCGACGAAATGGTACCACAATCTCCAAGAAAATCTATTCCAGTGTGATTGAATTTCACACGACCAGCCGATAGTCCATCCACCATCGTTGAAATAATTACATCTGTTGCGTTTACTTGTCCAATTGTTGTTGCTGTCACGTCAATACTTGCCCCCGCACGAACGTCAGTACCAGCTCTTACTTCCAAAAGAATTCCTGCACCAATGCCATCTACATATATCGGCAAATCGTCGTACGATGACCCAGCAAATGGTCGGTCAAGGAAAAACTTCGTTGATGTCACTGGGCGCGTTGGATCAACAAGGTACGATCCACCAGCTAAGCGAACAAACACACTCTCGGATAGCTCATTCGACAAGTCCACCAGAGTCGTTACGGTATCACTGCCATGCACAACTGAAACATTTCCAGGAAGTAATCGGGCCCTAGTCGAACTAGCGTCAGTAAAGTGGCGGATCTGCATCACCTTGTGGGGCGCAGAAGCGTTCACGGTATCATCACGTGAGTACAACTGCATCCCTCGCGAATTCATCATTGATTGAACTGTCGTCTCCTCAATTGTCGAGAACACCCTCTTACGCACTTCAATACTTTCACCACCAGTCAGTTGATGTTGCAATCCTACATCAATAATGATCGAGGTAGAGTTCACACCAAGCACTGTGCGAGCATCTAACTGTCCCAAAAACACGATATCTCCAACATTAACATACGTCCTTTGTCATCCATGAACACAAAATAATAACCCTCAGCTACCAAACACGACGAGCAATAGCATCAGAACGAACCTGATGTCCTGCGATGTTGGTACACTCGTAGCCCCCACTACAGCACCTGGACTCTTGACAGAATCAATGAACCGATACACTTTTCCTGATCTCACAGAGAGCGACGCGGTGCCTTTCGTCGGGTGGCTCTTTATCGACACGTCACCTACAAGATGATTATCTGATCACAATTCCCATCAGCCACGGCTCACCGTCCACACACATCGCCTCAGACGCACCGAACATGAACGGATCCCGCGGAGACGGCATCTTGTCGGTCGAATCCAGCAGTCGTCGCTTCATTTGGACCTGCGCACGCGTCTTCACGGTCTCTTGCGGCTGGCTGCCAGTCGTTTCCGGACCTGTTCGTGGCGGGAGTCCCGCCAATGTTCCTCCTACCTCTGCTGCTGTCGGCGGAGCCCATGAAGCGAGCCCCACCAGGACGAGCGTCCAAAGCATTCGCATTATCGCCTTTCTGGCAGTACTTGTTTCTTCCTTTGCCAAAGTCGATTCTCTCTCTGACCTGTCGTTCTAGCTTTCTCCTAGCGCTCCTGTCGTCCTGCTTAGTTATAGGCTGCTCTGCACTCTGCTGCTCGACGGGTGATCGATCGCAAAGTGACTCTTCGCCCGCGCCGATATCCTAGCACACATGACGGCATTCAATGCGCTCAACGCAAACCGGTTTTACCGGGACTTCAGTACCTCACTCAAAACCAGCTTTACCGGTAAGTATTTGCGGTAGTTTTACCGGTTTCTACTGGTAAACCGGATAATCGCACCCATGGTACAGCGATACCGGTAAATGGGGATATCTTTCACCGGGTATTCACCGGTATTCTTACTTGATTTCACTATGCGTTGCGAAACTTCGAATTTCTGCATTTCCAGATGCTCGATAAATTCTTTTTGAGAGTTTCTACAGGCAATTGCTATTGTTCGTCGGCAATTTTCCGTAAATGATGGATCTGATTGGAGAATTCTTTAAGTTAACAGCAGCTGATTGGCTATTGCTGTAGAATCAGAATCAGACTGCTGAGTCTGATAAGTATCATGACTCAGAGAAAGCCAGATTCAGGCGTCTGATAAATATCAGTGCTTTTTCCACGGAAACCTACGAACATCATACAGAGCAGGCAGGTGGGTTGTCATTTGGGACCACGCGTGGCGCTCTGGACGCCAACCACCACCGGCGTCGACGTGTGTACCGTCTGGCGGACTCTCCGCCTCCATTGATCGACGTGCAGCGGATGTGGGAAGAGCGTTACGAAGTCTTTGCACAAATGGGACAAGACATTGGCTATCTCGTGGATTTATTTTTTCGCGCTACTAACTCAGTTACTACTAATGTCATGAAAGACTGTGAAGTAGCTACTGTCCTAGACATGTCTATATCGCTGTGCCATCAGAGTTATCGCTTTAAGTTCCTGCGGGAGCTTGAAGTGTTTAAGGCATGCAAATATTTGGAGGGATGTGATATTGGCCGAATCGACCACCACGCGATACTAAAACGTTGCGCTATTCTGACTAAGAGATTGGTAGTTATTGGTTCGTACAGTTTTACACATGGATATCGCGGATTTGCTTAGGACCACGATCATCAAAGGAGTCCGAGTGGTTATTTTGGCTGATATGTATTGTGCAAGTCTATACAATTATTTAATTCGTGCTGGTGCTGAAATTTACTTTCCTGTAGGCACAAATATAGTTCACACAAAATTGTGTATGTTTTATTACTATTTTTATATGCTTACCTTGTATTTTATAATGTGCTTGATTTTGTGTAACGTAGGGATTTTCGATGAAAGAGTAGTGATAGATGGATCGGCAAACCCATCCATTTCTGCAGAAGGCAAGGCACGGAATCATGTAAGCCCAAGTATTGAGAGTTATAATGTCTTTAGCGACCGAGATGCCGCACTTAAAAGACAAGAAAAGCTACTGCAATTCGCTGCAAGAAGACATATCCAGCACATCAGCACTCTTCCAGGATTCGTAATTAACCGGGATGATGACCAAATCCAAGAAGAAACCTCAGGAAGTGTCGAGGAAAACGCACAATTTCAAGTCCTTCATTCTCACTTTTGCCTCGAGAGCCACAGCCATCCCGGCATAACACAAGACGTGAAGAAGACAGTGGACATACAAAGCCCCGAGACTAGAACCCCAGAGCACAAGCGCGTGCGGCTCAGTCTGCCGACGCTGTCTCAGGAATCAGCTTGTCTGCCGCCGTTGCGGGACGTAGCTCCGCCGCCACAACCCAACAGCCCCAGGAAACAACTCCCAGAAGCTGGCGAGTTTCGTCACAAGTACGTGGGTGCCATATCCATGGGCACCCAGGAGCTTAAGATCGTGCTGACCTACGGCCTTGAGCTCCTGAAATATGCGCGGCACTCACCATGCCATTCTGCCACTCAAACAAAGTCGAAACTCCGACAGCGCCTATCGTTGGACATCATGTCACAAGGCCAACTCGTCAATGTATGCCTACACCATCTCGAGTAGGACACACCAACTGGACCGCGCGAAAGGTCAAAAATCCTTTCACCACAGCTGCCACGGACGACACGCGGCACCAGCGTTCCTTCCCTGCCTGCCGCCTCCATGACCGCCACGGATCTCGGAAGGGTCTCATTAGCTGTACCGAGACGACGGCAAGAAGATCCAGCCGACACGCGATGCCCAAGGCCTGGTTTGATGTTCGAAACGACCCAAAATACCAGGTTAGACGCTGTCCAATTCTATATCGTTGGTTGCGAGTCATCCACGTCGGAGGTGGAGGAAACGGTGTGCGAGGTAGTTGATTGAGTGAAGACCAGCCTGGTTTACGAGAATGACCGTAGGACTTCGGGCGGCTTGGACCTTGCCACCTTCGGTGTTTTTTGTGGCACCTCGGTGCACGAGTCGCTCCCGTCCGAAAAGGTCAATATGACCCCTGTGTTCAACGCAAAGAGCACATGCGTACAGCAAGCAAACTTCAAGTAAACCGACACCCGCATGGCATCTCACGCACATTCACCTTGCACCCTTCTGACGGCATGTCCATCGTCTTCATGCGCGCGTGTGCAAGCTCAATTGCTCGGAAGGCGGAAAATCTTCATGCCGACGGCGCTGGTCCTCATCGTGCGGTCGACTCGCCGGTACGGCTCGCACGTAGAGAGTACCCGGGTCCGCGGCATCGGGCGGCGTATCACTAAAGCGCGAAGGCTACGATGTGTCTATTGACTACATTTTCGGAGAGGAGGTTTTGCCGCACCAACTCACGAGTGCGTCGCTGCAGTCGCGCGTCAGTCACGATTGCGACAGAGAAGGGAATAGCGCGAGCGCTTTCCAGTCTACACCGACCCAGTAAACGGTCGAGCAGCAGGCCCATCTTCAGCTTCCTGTGCTCAATGACATCGCGTTTGAGAACCGCATTATACTGCTCCACCGGGTTGTTGGTAGGGGCCAATCCGGAGGGAGTGTGGAACCTTTGCCACCGCACGAAACGACCAGTGAGCCACATATTAGTAAAGTAACCAGTAAATGCTACCAATCCCGGCCACTTGGCCCAGTCAACCAGAACCTGGGACTTTACTTTCTCATACCCTTTGTCATCATCTGTAAAGTGAAGGTCATGAAGATCGCGCATCACTATCGCGAGCAAATTGACATCAATACTTTTAGCCTTCTCGTAAACTTTCTTGGCGACATGAAAGTAACACGCGAGGTGCACAGGAGTGCAATCTGGCCCAAACACCTCGTCAACGCCGTTCCGTTGGGCCTTGTCCGCATCTGACATCGCGAAGCGCGCCATTAGCGGCTTCTTCACGACCTTCATGTAGGCCTTCCTCGGTGTAGCTAGTGCTCGTGCATAGTGTAGTTGCGTTTGCTGCGACATTATGACGATCGCGACAAGGTGGAACCTGCGTACTTTGTCAGATATACCGACAACTAGGACTGGGTACGCCACCTGACATAGTTGTAGGTCGCGTCGAGATGAAACACAAAGGACCTTGGATCACGGTTTGCTCGCTCGAGCAACCTTTAGTCGTTATGCGACAATAAACGAGGCGTGCTCACTGCCGTCCCCGACATCAGGCCGCCCAGTAAAAGCATTCGCCCAGGTGAACGTGAATGATTGGTTTCTTCTTCACCGTCATGAAAGGAGATTTCGTGAATTTTACCCTTCACTGTTGCCAAAACGCCGTTGTTGCGTAGATGCGATTAGGCGTAGTTGTGGGCAAATCGCTGCGCCACCTTTATGGTGGAGTGAGGCGTGGATGCGGAGGTGATGGGGCTGGCGAGGTGCGCGCGCCAGCTTTGTCTACCCGCATGAGGTTAATGTGCTGGCAGGCAATGATCTTGCCACGCCATGAGCAGGGGGTGAAGGGCATAGACCGCGCGATACCAAGCGGCTCTTGGTCACCTTGAAGGTTCTGATTGAGTCGAGTAGCATTTCAGCGTCGCTAGTAGGCATGGGTGGGGTAAGGTCGTTCCAAAGGATCCTGGTCTTCATGTCGCGATGCACGATTGGGCGGAGAGCGGGTTGAGGCCTGGCGGCTTGCTGGAGGAGATCAAATTATCAAGTGTCTCCCAGCAGCAGCATACTTCGCTTAGCTGTCTGTATCCTTAGTTTTAATTAGCTAAAATAGAGAAAACACTAGTATTTGATTGGGCTTCGGCTTCACGAGTGTTGAGGGGGCTTGTGTGGGGGCATGGCATGCTACATGGTGGGTTAGCTGTTTTGTGAATGACGGGAGCGCAATCTGAGTGGTGATATTGTAGATCGAGTGCTACAAGTAATATTCGGATATTTATGTAATGCTTTGAGTGCAGAGAGGACGTCGTCGACTTACGTCCGTTCGCTACGAAGCCTACCCCATCCAAGGAGATGCTGATACAGATGAAGGCGATCTGGGCGCAGCGCAGCAGAGACTGCGCGGGCATACCACCCTATGCTCGGATGCCGCGTTCCTGCTCGAGAATTCGACGTCTGTTGTGGACCATGTGCTGTATACACTTCCTCTTAGCGTATATAATGCGGACACTAATACCACGCAATAAGCTGTACAAGCGTCAGCTCAAGTAGTGGTTAATACAGCCTGTATGGAAAACAAAAACCAACCTGAGCCTGGTTGGCCGGTTGGTGTGGTAACCCAGACGTGGCATTGCCGCTACAACTACAAGTGTGTAACTGGTATGCACACGCGCTCTTGTAATACAGGAGCGCACCCGAATTGATGAGAGAGATAAGGAAATACCTGCCAGCCAGGCGTCTATCGAAACGGAAACGCGTCACTGTCGGGATGGTCTCAACGATAGCAAGGCTACTGGGTCAGCGCTTGAGCGCGTGTAGCTATTTCAACTGTAACAACATATAGCAATTAGTGTCGCCTTATTAATACTATATGCGGAACATACCTTTCATGTAACGGTACGCTCACCACTTTCAACTCTACCCATCCACCCACCACGGCCTTTGTTCCCACCTTTGTCTCGCACGAACTTCCCTCTACCGCATCTTGGTGTGGCTCGCCCCGCGCGAAAAATACGCGTACAACCCCATGGGCAACGTGCCGGGTGCCTTTGGGCTGTCTGTTCATCGATGTGGGTTCTTGGATGCTGTCAGCTCAGTAGGTCCGAGTTGGTGATGCTCACTATCCCGCTGATGGTCACCCGAGAGTCTGCCGTATCATGAGAGCATCGCTTTCGCTGTGTGCAGTGTGGCTCCCCCTTCTTCAGCGTGACAGGAACGTGCCGGCGTCTGTTCGGCTCCGGAATTATACCTATGCAGTGAGCCTGCAAACCTGACCTTTCATGTGCCACGCGTCCTGCCTTGTGTACATGGTGCAATTCATGGGTTTGTGGTGTTTTCACGGATTTCGTGTTGCATCCCATACCAGAATGCAGTATACACGGAAATGTCTTTGTTGCAGTGACTGAAAACCTATAAACCGAGCGTGTGGAACGTCCACGATTTCGAGATGGCTCTGGTTACAGAGTATTAAACGTGCGTTAAACGCAGCATTTACGGTATCGTATTCGTCTCTACCTGATTTTGCTGCTATCACACAGGTCGTCGCAGCGATGCATCAACCGGATCGGCGATATGGCAAGTACAGGTCCAAGACGTGGCGATGTTGGAACATTGAACCGGTGATTCAGTCAGTTTGGATGTGTGTGTCGATGGAACTAGTACCAGTTCTGCGGTACAAATGGGTATACCGGGAGGGCAAGGACAGAGTTCGGTCGTTCATCTCTAAAACTGCGCATTGAAGAACGTTCTGCTATGGTAGCACTTGTTGGTCTCGATCCAGCGACTGATCAGCAGATAAAAACACTACCTAGACCCGTTAATGAAACGATAACACACAAAGATTGTCGATCATCATGGGTTGATTATCTATGTATGCGCTCTTTGATATTCAAGTACTAAATAGACCAGCTCTTTTGGTCAGCGTTTGTAGTGATCAACAGCTTGGTCAGTTGATCAATTTTGATCATGGCCGAACATGATCCAATAAAAGTCTAGCCGCAAAACCAGCGTTGGTCTGTTAGATGGATTTAACAGCCAACTTCGAGTATCAATATTTTCATGTCTAAAATCTGGATTTTGAGAGGCCTGTAACCACTATCTCGATTCACACATATCTCCCCGGAGCATGCACTTCCATCGGTTTCTGCCGCGATATCTTCTGTGATGACCAAGAAACTCTCTTCATGCTGCGCCAAGTTGAGTACGACTGGCGACCCGCGCCGCGCCATCCATCAATTTGCTTTGCGAGTACCCTCGAGCTTCGCGTTACCCTTCTAGTCCCAATGGGGGAAGAACCACCGCTGAGTAATATGTGATTTATGCGTCTCCCAAAGGACTAGAATGAGGACATGGATGTCTTACAGGAGGTGGTGTATTGTATTGTAAACGCGTTTCGCGAGCCGTCTATCCACCGAGGTGGTTCAACTTCCGCATGCGTCGTTTTTATCTCTCTCGTCTACTATGTTCTCTCCTCTCTCGTCAGAGTCTTTCTATCGGTGCCTGCGCTAGTAAACCGTCGATAAATTGTTTCCAACCTTTTCTGTCTTGAGCGCATAGTCGTAGTAGGTAGAGTTTGAGAGCTCTCTGCAGGAGGTGTCGTGTGGAAAGGGTCTGGAGGTCGGCATCTAGTACCATGGGGAGTATGAGTAGTCGTCTGCCGCGATATGTGCACGTGTCACTGGTTTTGATGTAGGCGTCCATGAAGCAGTAGGCTGGGATGTTTGCTGGGCGGCGTAGGATGTGTCCGAGCAGTCTCCATCGGTTGCGGAGTAGGACGTATCGAACGAGAACCGTCTCAGTCCGGTTGTAGAGTTGGTTGTTGGAGACCCAATCGGTGTAGCATACGCTAATAAGCTTCCTGTTGGCGGTGAAACCTTTCTAAGCCAATGTGTCCAGTTTTTGTAAGTACCCAAGTTCCGCTGTTGTATAGTAGGATGGGTAGGACGTAGCAGTTGTACAGTCAGACTCAAGTTTCCACTGAGTTCTTCAATGGCCGGTACCAGATCCTCCTTATTCGGTGGAGTGCTGCAGTTGCAAGGCGCTTACTTCAGGATAGGTCTTCTGCGTCTCCGAGGAGAGATCCTAGTTTGCGCGTGCTACGCCAGTCTTCGTGAATTCGATGAGAAAGCCTGTTGGAGGAAGCTGTTGGGCTTCGTTCGATCGTGGTGCGCTCCACCTTGGTAATATTAAATCGGAGAGGTGAGGAATGCTCACAAATAACACTTAACTTACATAAATGAGACCGCGCAAAACAAATTCGTCATATCCAATAGTATTACAGTGGAGATATGGCCAATTGAACTCGACCTCGCTTTCTGGTCGTCGTTTATCACAAAGCGAGAAAGACGTTCTGAACATTTCGGACACTGTTTTTTGTTCGAGGTCTGAGTGAAAACAACATGTTTAATTTGCTTGTATTGTGGCCACCCACCTGGGAGCCAGTCAGTTTGTTGTCAGGGGAGTCGCGCAGGAATGGACGGCGAAATGGACGTCGACACGGAGAATGCGGTGGACTGTGGGCTGGGAGAGGATAGAGCTTATAGCAATCCGGGGGAGGAAGAGGAGGACGCGACCGCTTCTGATGCAGATGAAGACGGAAGCAGTTCTTCAGCGTCGTTACTCGAGAGTGACAGCGAGGTGATACCTCCTGGCGTCGACGATGCTGTGGCAGAGCACATTGATAGTGTGCTTGGGGTATGGTGCTGTCAAAACGAGTGTTTATCCAAGCAGTCAGAAGGGGTTACCACCTTCATTGCGGGCTACATGAAGTTGAGTAAAGATGGTCAGCGTACCAGCCTGGTCACGGCTCTCTCAGTGCCTGCAGGGTTGTCTGTTGAAGGTCAACGTCATCGCTCAACTGGGCAGCATGTACGCTATGCTTACTGTCTCCCATTCGGTGGAGAGGTGTGCAGGACAGCATCCCAGACAGCATACAACATCAGCAATGACACGCTTAACAGGTCTGATCTAACGCCATTTATAATCTGGCAATAACACTGATTTGTTTTGTCATGTGATTATTGCGTTGGTATCGGTAACAAATACAGCAGAACCTATATGCGATCCCACATCATGGCAATACGGGAAATAGGAACGCGAAGATTGTTGATGAAGCCCAGCTCAAAGCGTTTTTTACCCGTCTGGCTGAGGTACATGGTGACATTGTTCCTGTTCGATTCCGTAATAAAAAAACAAAAGATGGGGATTTGCGACGGTACTACACGATCAAGGAATATCGGCTTCTTCTAGCTTATTTCACATGGGCGATGATGCACGACTGGTACTTGAAGTGGGCTACCGATGCACGGGTTCGAATTCAGGAGCCGTCACTAACCAATTTTCGGATGGTTTTAGAGAGGTTGTGTCCGACAATTCGAATTCGGTCTCCGCGCGACAACGTCTGTGATGCGTGTGTGATTTACCGCAACACGATGGGACCGGAGCCGACCGTTGAAGATACGGAAGCAGCAGTTGCTTCTCATATTGCTGATGCTAAATCAATGAGACATCACTACAAGGACGATTGCGACGCAGCAACTTATGATGCGCTAGTGACAACGATTGATTTTGCACAAAACATCATGCTCCCACACAATACAAGTACTCCGTCACTCTGGTATTTTCTCAGCCTTATCTCTGTGTCAGGTTTTGGAATTCACTCGCATCCAGATAAACTGCAGTGGAAATTGATTTACTCAGAGCGCAAAGCTAAGAAAGGAAGCACAGAGGTGATTTCAATGCTCGGCACATACGCTAGGATGCGTAACATTTACTCCATGGGACCAGGGCAAAAGAAATGGGACATGTATACTGACAACTGCGGCGGTCAAGAACAGCTACGTGTTGCAGCCGCTGTTTCTGGTGCACGCTAAATCGCTACAGGGTGCGACGCTGAGTTTTTTTAGTGAAAGGGCACACAAAGAATCATTGTGATCGTCATTTTGGTTACATCAAGCGATGCTACGCCAAATGAGGTATGTGGATTATGAATGGTATTGAAAGAGCGGTGAAGGGGTCGGCTTTAGACAACCGCTGCATCAATCTGGAGGAATCTGACAATGCATTTCGCGAGTTCAAGGATACGTTAATGACACTATACCGCAAGCTGGACAAGATTCAAACTTACCAGATATTTGAGATGCGTGCAGGAGAGCCCGGAGTGGTGCATTGTCCCAAACGACCAAACAGCAAACCAATTGTGCAAAATTTGTTAAAATCCAACGTCGCGAAAGAGTTTAGCCCCGAAGAGACAGCCAAACTGTGGGAAGGCTCTAAAAAACTGGGCCCGCCGCCCCTGAACAAGGAAAAGGTGCATGATATCTATAAGAATGTTCTGCCGCACGTTCCTCCAGATCTACGCAGCGATAAGCTCTATATTGTGCCGGGTGAAGAAGATAAGGAAGCTGTAACAGCCAGCAAGCGAGCACGTCGCCAGAAAGATCTACCGGAACTGTCCGAATCCCGAGCTGAGCCAAAGTCACAGAAGCCCCGTAAGAAAAGAGCAGCAAAAAACAGCAAGTAGGTCGAAGATACCTGCAGTAAATCAAAATCAGTTTTAATTCAACCTACTCGAACTTGATTGTATACACGTTATAAAAGTTGACGTACCAAATGTATGGTTCGATTTAAACTGTGTATACCACATAAATGTTTTTTTCGCTTCAGGTTTTGGCTTTTGACTAGGTCCCAGGAAAAAATGGATACCAGAAATGGAATCTACTGTTAATGAAATCAAAAACGAAAAAAACAGTTTTTTTATAGAGCTGAGGAACTCGACGTCGGAGGCGATATCTCGACTCTAGTGCGAGTTCGAAGCCATAAGATAGCTTAAAACGAAGCTAAGAGTCTCAGCTACGCCCCTAAGATCAAAACTCGAAACAGCTAGTTTGGCGTTAAGACTGATAATGATTTGCGCCGTCTCACATACACTCCTTTCCAAAGTTTCCGACAGCGAACTAAATTATACTAGTATAACATTATCTCAGTATCTAACAACGCCGTGCAACTTCACTAGCTCTCGCTGCACCTGTGAGTGCCGGATGGACATATGGACAGACTGGGCATGCACATTTTGTTTGTGTCCTATAAACTACAGGTCATTCACGAAAGACTGATAATAAACTAACAAAGGGTTGAGTCCTCCCAGTTGAGAACTATCTGTCACAGCAAGTCCCGATGGGTTTCCCACACAGTCCTTATGTTTTTGGTCAATATGCAACGCAAGTTAACGCCATGAGCTTCATTAACTTGTAAACCGGGAAAATATAATCGCATGCAAATCTCATGAAATCGTTATTTTCCGAAAACCACATTTTTCTAAATTTGAGTAAAAGTGCAGTTCGACGAAGAAGGCATGCAGTCTTGAAGAACTTCGCAGCCGAGCAGTCCCCGCTAGTAGCCAAGCCACTCTCTTCCCAAGCTCTCACGTCCACACCCCAGTCTAGCTGTGCCTTTCTACCTCTCTCTGTAGGTCTCTGTATGATGCTGTAGCAATGCAGCTAAACAAGGAGAAAAGTCGCTCCTGACGGCTTTTCTCTACTGTTGTTTGTTGCCTCTTTTTGCCTCTTTCTAACTGCGTCCAAGTCCTCCGAGCGTTTGCTGTCGTCATTGCCACGTTTTCCCGGCGCTCTACGACTCCATACGACCGAGAAAGCCTCAACATGGAACTTAGCTACCCACTCGTGCGCGTGCCCTTCGAAGGGGCCAGTAAGAGCTTCCGTTTGTACCATAAGCAACTCACGCGCGAGTTGGCGCAGGCTACAGCGCAGATCGAGGCGCTGGATGGCGACGGTCAGCAGCCAGGTCATCGGATGGATGTGGAGGCTGCGATTAGCAAGCTCACTGAGCTGGCCAAGAAGCTTCGGGACTTGAAGCAGAGCGCCAAGAATAATGTACTCGAGCAGCAGAACGACCTCGAGAGCTGCGCCACGCGTGCGCAATATCTCGAGACGCTAGAAGAGACAAAGATCGGGGGTGACCCCTCGACACGGAGCCGCCAGAACGGTCGAGTACGATCGATGAATGACAGACTCATTGCAGACTTCTTGCTGGGGCAAGGATGCCTTGAGAGTGCCAAGATTATTGAAGATTCGAAAGGTGAGCTTGGAGGATGTCTAGAAAATGCAAGTGATCTAAGTGGTCTAATGCTATGTCTCTCTTATCTAGGTATTGGCGACTTGGTGGATCATGATCTTTATGCCGGATGTCAGTCAGTGCTGAAGGACCTTCAGGCTCATCATACGGCTTCTGCTATTGAGTGGTGCTCTCAGAATGGCTCGCGGCTACGACGACTGCAGTCACCGCTTGAGTTTCATCTACGACTTCAGGATTTCGTCGAGTTTGTGCGTTCTCGCAAACCGCTAGAGGCGATCCAGTACGCGCGCACGTATCTTACACCACTTGCCATGCAGCAGGAAAAGCAGGCGCTACGTGATGCTGCTATTGGCGAAGTGCAGATCGTCATGGCTACCTTGGCGTTTGAGGCGCCTGAAAAATGCGGCATTGAGGCATACGAAAGAATGTTTGCGGTGGACCGATGGCAGGCATTGGGAAAGATGTTTCACAAAACGTTCAATGCCGTCTATGGGATCCACGACCCTCCATCGCTGTGTATAGCGCTGCATGCCGGACTGTCTACACTGAATACCCGAGCGTGTCATTTGGCCCGAGACGCTAATTTGAAAGCGAAACTTACACACAGTGGATCACGGGGCAAACGTCAGCGCCGAGAAGGCGAAAGAGGTGATGACAGTTACGAGGATAGTGGCAATGAGAGCGACGAAGTCTGGTTCAAGCCGAGCGTACACGACAATAATGATGATTCAGCAAGCTCGTCCGGCAGCAAGAAGCGCAAGTACACACGTGCCGAGTCACCGGTACCTATCTGTCCAGCGTGCAGTGAAGTGGGCAGCCAATTATGTACAGGACTTCCATTCGCATACCACCCACACTCTCGGCTTGTGTGCCGTGTAACACAGAGTGTTATGGACGAGCATAATCCGCCACTTGTGCTTCCAAACGGCCGTGTGTACAGCAAACGGGGTATTGAGCTCCTTACACAGCGCAGCTCCGATGGCATGATCAAATGCGTTGATACTCAAGATGTATTCTCACCTATCGACGTCAAGCCCGTTTACATTCTGTAACCGGACTCCAAAAAAGATGGAGTCCAAGTATCCCTACAGAGGAAGTATATATCCATGTGAAGAATACATTCAAGAAGCAACATTTCCCTCTGTAAGAACAAAAATGATATGGATGCGCGTTGTCTATGCTGAAGATGACGTCGTAGCGGCCAGAACACGAGGAGCAAAAGCTCCCGAGTGCTGCAAGTTTTCTGTTATAGTTTGCATAAAGTCCTGCTCATCACAGATTTACATGAGTAACTTGCAACCAAGTAGGATCATTTTCGTCTTACCTGGGCCACTTTTTCGTTGGACTTCTTTAGTCCTTCGGCGAGAAGAACGAGAAAAATTGCCTCGTCCACCCTGGAGATGTGGTATGTTGTCTTCTGTCTCCGTTCTGAGTGCATGAAGCTGAACACGTCCAAAACAAGAGACGCTTAATTTGCAGTTGAACATTGCTAATTGAAACAACAGAAAACTTACACTGGGCGGACCGAGTCAAGCGAAGAACGATTATCCATGATGAGACTGACAATGTTCGGCCAGTGATTTAGTGGGGGTGGTGTGCCTTCCGGGTAGCAGAATACCGCCGGCCAGCTTCGAAGTCCCCATAGCTCCGAAAAATCGTTTTGCTCATCATTTTCCTCGCGGTCGACACGCATAAACAACGCATGATTTGCCTGGTCGACAGACCGTCGACGCCCATGTGCTGGTGATGCACCTCCTCTCGACGATGCAGGCGAATGTGTACGGCTGCTAATCCCCGATGTGTCGACAGAACTGGCTGAAATAATAGCTTTCTGTTTTGCTTCATGCTCTTCCTGTTCGTCTTGCTTTTCTTGGTCTGTGCGAGTATATAACGCATTGCTGGAGCTTGGACAGCGATATCCGTTTTCATAATAATGCGCACCCTTGTTTTCAAGAGCTTGAGTCTCAAGAATAAGCATGATGCACATTTTGCTTCCGTCTCCTTGGTTTGCTGTACCACATTTCACACCAAAACCTTACGTCAGCCAATTACGATACTTCAGTAAAAAATTCAAATGAACTTTCGACCTCGAGACAGCAAAACATCCATCAACCCCAAATACGAAATCCCAAGTGGTGTTTTGATAAAGCGCGAGAGTTCGAGTGCCAGGTAGTCCGTCTTCTTCTCGAATGGTTCTAACCACTGGTGAAAGTAGAGTGTAAATTTGGCCACAAGCGAACGATAAAATCGCTTGGACCACTGAAACACGGGTAGCGCAAAACCATCATCCCGTTCCTGCTTCTTCATGGAGGATGCCATCATTTCAGCCGCCACCGGGTTAGTGCTACCACCAATAAAACCACCACCATTTGAGGCACCTTGACTAGTTCCAAGCGATGTTCCAGCAACAGCGCCACTCCCCACCGGACCATTTCCCCCACCGCCCAAAATGACTTGCTCCAGGGTGTTAGTTGGCATAGAGGAGTTTGCACCACCTGAACTAATGTATGGATCACCTGGTTTCTGGACGAGTCCACGGCGAATAGGCAAAGCCGACGCCAATCCACCACTCCGTCGTAGCAGACTGCTATGAGATAGTAGACGCCTGAAAGTGCTATGAGTCTCGGAAGAAGCTGGACTCGAGCAACTGTTAAGGGATAAACCCGACTGATGTCTCTCAAGCAAGGCCATTTCGTCTGCGATATCATAAGAGTTATCGCCCATGTTGGCATACCGACCACCGTAGTAGGATACCAACGACCCAGCTAACGATGAATGAACCCCACCAATAATACTGCCACTGGGATGCTGTGACTCTCCGCTTAGACTTGAGTTTAGTAAATGACCCCGCGCAAGCGACGAGGACGAATGATAACTTTTGTTTGAGTACATTGAATCTGAAGTCACCCCGTAGTTCTCTTCAGATTCGTCGAGAAGCAAACCCTCTTCGTCGCCATCAGCGCCAACATCTATAGCATTGCCTTCGAATAATGGATAATCCGAAACAGCATCAATATGGTCACTCCAAGAGCGTAATTGAATCTTCAATCGATGCAGCGCCACAATTGAGCGGGTGAAATCATATTCGGCCACCCGAACTTCACATTGGATAGCTGCATGCAGCGTGCTCAGCTCCTCAATTGCTGACTGCTTCATCGTTTCAAGCAGCGGGTGGTCGAACGTATCAAAGCGGAGGAGTAGATTTTCCAGTTGCTTTTGTATCTAAATTGTCAACACGGTACACGACTTGTGAGCTTGAGACCGCAAGTGTGAACTGTAAACAGTACATAGAAATACCATCTTACACTGTGGTAGTCACGAGGAACAGCAGAAAGTGCCAGACCACGATATATCTGAATCATTGGAATACGAAGCTGCTCACACAAACGACATTCATACATAAGAAGTCAGTCGTACGTACGTATCATATCAAAACAATTCCCTATGACAGCAATAGCGTCAACAGACCGCGAAGAACTCGGCTCCCTGCTCGAGCAACTCAACGTAGTAGCTCATGTCCCCACACATGGCAATTTCCGCCATGAGCATAGGATCCGTTTCGTATTCATTCTCCTCCTTTTCATCTCCCCCTTCTCGCCTCCCGTTCGTTTTCCCAGTACTCCTCGGCGTAGGTGTATGCACGGAAAAGTGTCGACTCTGTCTATCCACAATCGGCTTCAATTCATCAGCCAAATGGTTCATCAACACAATCATCTTGCCATACAACAACTCAATTGTATCCGTCTGCACCAGCTCCGCCTCCAAGTACGTCATCAAGTGATACCTACATCACAGCCATAAGTCTCTTCTCACATCTACTCTCTTTATACCACGTACGTGCTCTCACACGAAGCTCCGAGCTTCAGCATGACTTTGAAAGCGTTCCAGCTCTTCCATTTGATCTCTTCTTCATCCTCCACGATCAGCAGTGCCTGCGTCAGCTCACAGCCACGTAAGTCTCTCTCACTAGCTTCACCCAACCGTCAAACACCAATAACCGACCTTCTGATACTGATACTTCTCCAGTAGGTCGAAGAATGTTGGTAGATAGCGCGTAAAGAGCCGACCGACGGCGTCGTCCAAGCTCGTCGACGACGGTGACGACCCCGCCGAGTTTGGAGACGACGGCAGCGGATACAGCGGCGACAGACTCGAGAAACTCGGTGTTAGAGCAACAGGACTCGCGCCTGCAGATAGGTAACGACGCGGGGGCTGCTGCTGCCCCGCACGGAACGTCTGATCGCTCCGCACGGCCTTCAGCCGGTCGGCAGCGCGGGCACTGCGCATGACGGAATGAATGTGTCACTATCAAGTTTCGATTATGTATCGTATTTGACTAAAGGAAGAAATCAGATGGTATTTGTCAACCTTAGCGAGTACTTCTCCATTCCCGAAGCGACGTGAACATGTCGTCGGCATCTTTCGCTTTGGGCGACGTCGTGCGCTTTAATCGAGGGCAATACAGCCATTTAGCGCTGTATGCAGGTGGCAGTCGTGTGGTGCATCTGTGGTCTCCTACTGAGAGCGACTTCCAGGTGCGAGTGGACTCGATCCGCTTCGTGCAACGCACGGCAGAGCTCGATTCTGAGGCACCCGAGAAGTATTCCGATGAGCTGGATGAGAAGATGCTAACAGAGCACGAGTTGCATCCGTTTGGCGGCGATGAGGTAGTGCGACGCGCCATGTCGCGGCTTGGAGAGGCCCAGTACAGTTGTCTATCCCACAATTGCGAGCACTTTGTGACGTGGGCTCGCTATGGCTTCGGTGCTTCGCCACAAGTGACGACCAATGCCAACCAAGTACTGGCGGGGGCTATGGTGGGAGCTGTGGTGGGTGGCATGGCCGGTTTTGTGGTAGGCGGACTCATCTCGCTTTTCACTAAGGCGGACGCACTGACAGCGTCGGGTGCTAGTGCCTCTGTGGGTGCAGTGTCAAGCGCAGAGTTGCCACGTGAAGAATCTACGTCAGAAGAGGTGGAGGATCATCAACAGGAGACGGAAGAGCAGGTGCGGCAAGCTGCTCGTGAACTGTTGTGGAACGGACTACCAGCGGCTTGCGCACCGGCGGCCTTGGATGCGATGACACAGATGGAGGACTGGGTCGAGACGCGTCGTCGTCGAGCGGCAGCAGATTCGGCAAGGAAGTACTCAGACGAGCGACACAATGCTCTGGCGAACCGACTGGTGGAGGAAGAACTGCAGTGTAGTATCTGCTACTCTGATCTGTTGCGTGTGCGTGCCGTGGCGTTCTCGTGTAATCACTTCACGTGTGGTGTGTGCTACGCAGCGTTCCAGGCTAATATGGAAGGTGACAAGTGTTGCCCGTATTGTCGCGTGCCAATCGTGGACGTGGAGGAAATCCACAAGTCCACGAAGCTTCATGCCAAGCATCTTCTGCATTGGGACGACGAATGAGAGAGAGCTGGGACGTTGGATTTGCTTCCAGTCCAAGTGGTTGAGTTGGTGCATTATCGCTTGTATATTACATGATTATTTCTTAGGCTAGTCTTGGTTAACATGATCGCTGTGTGAATGTTATGATATGAGCTGGCCTAGTACGTCAAAAGTGTTGTCTCCAAAAACTCATAAAATGCGCTGCCTGGGTCCACCGCAAGCTCCTCTGCTGGTCCAAACTCTACAGCCTGGCCCTCCTGCATGACCAATATCTTGTCAAACTGAAGAATGTCGTCAAGACGATGCGTTATGAGAAAGAGGGTCGAGTCACGGAAAGCT
This sequence comes from Phytophthora palmivora, assembly GCA_008079305.1. Lineage (NCBI taxonomy): Eukaryota > Oomycota > Peronosporomycetes > Peronosporales > Peronosporaceae > Phytophthora > Phytophthora palmivora. Next base: position 164,802 of record VOQZ01001116.1, on the reverse strand, counting down.
GTGTCCAGCACGTTCAGCAATGTGGCTTGGTTGGCCTGGTCGACAGCAGAGAAAGATTCATCGAGTACCACGATCCGTGAAGGTCTCAATACAGCTCGCGCAAGACACAGCATCTGTCGCTCACCCAAACTCCAATTCTCTCCGTTGTCAGAAAGCTCAGCTTCGAGGTTTGCCATACTGCCCTTCAGCCCACACCGACGCAATGCGTTCAACAGCGCCACATCACCAAATTCATTAAACGGATCAAGATAACTCCGAACCGAGCATCTATAGAACAGAGGCGACTGGGGGATAATGCACACGTTTGTACGCAGTGCATTTAAAGTCAACAAGGATGCATCGAGACCATCGACAAGAATCCGTCCTTTTGCTAATGGATGAACACGGAATAATGCCATCGCCAATGAACTCTTGCCCGATCCAGTACGGCCAACCACACCAATCTTTTCACCTCCTTGCGTGGAGAAGCTCACATCACACAATGCCAGCGATTGTTTTTCGTCCGACAACTTGTCATTGGCGTAGCTGAACGAAACATTTTCGAATACAACATCTCCGCGGTGTGGCCAACTGGTTGGGATTGTTAGCGGGTTGCCCTCGTAACTCTGTAGTTCCGGCTCAATAAGACCGTACTTGCGCACTCGTTCCACGTTCAGCAAGCACAGCGCAACTTCAAGCAATTTGGCGCTGAGCGTGTACACGTCCGAATTAATAGTGAAAACGTAGTAGAGCATCAGACCAAGCTCAGCAGGAGATACGTTGTGCATTGACAACAAAAACATCAGCAGCAGCATGTGAATACCCAGCACGCGATCACAACGGATCAGCACGAATCTGTTGAAGACTTCTGTGTGATACTGCCCTTTCATCAGTTCATCCGACAGTTCTCCATGCTCCACTCGAAAACGATTAATTTGCTTCCGTCCAAACGCACGGATCGTCGCAGAACCATCCAGAGCTTCAGAAATGAAATTTAAATTTGCTGCTTCCGCGCGAAAGGAAAGCTGCAACAGTCCCACCAGGAATCCCAGAGTCATGAACTCTTTGATCACGTATAGCACGATCAGAAGGATGCTGGTACCAGCAATACCCGTAAAATACCAAAGGATACCATCGGCTGCGAGAATCGTCACTGCAGACCGAAACATGGCCATAAATGCCAATGCAAAAGACGTATCCAAGACGCGTACATCGTTGAAGTATCGATTGAATAGTTCCCCCACTGGTGTTGAATAGAAGAAAGTCATCGGCGCGCGCAGCAGTGCGGCTGTCATCTCGTGGAACATTCTGTTGGCCGAATTAGCCATTGCATAGGCGTGCAGAACTGAGCTGGCGAAACCCGAAATCATTGAGCTGATGACTAGAATACCATAGACGTTCGCTGAGTGTTCCATGGAAGAGACATCTCCATGGTCAACACGATCACTCCACTTCATGAGGAATACGTCCTTTGAGGTGACTGCAAAAGCGTAGAGGAAAAGAAAGAGCTTGGCTGGAACGTGATATCGCATGCATTTCCCGCCTTTTAGCAGCATTTTCCATGTTTTGATTGAGAACCAATCCTCTTTCCACTTGAACTTCCTCGCCACTTTTACTCCGACACATTCTGACGTCACGGGTACTTGCGTGTTGACCGAAGTAACTGGTGCTTTCGTCGAAATTGGCTTCGCTGACGTAGATAACGGTAGTGCAGCAGATTCCCAGAGCGCTAGGCCACGAGAGAGAGGTTTGGCGTTTTGATCGTCCTGCAACTCCTCATTTCGCCAGGGTGGAAGCGAGTTTCTTGGATCAACTCTTCTGGTTGGATGACGACCGACTTCCCAACCTTTTTCAGCAGACTCGACGACAACTGTGAGGTCTTCGATACAAAGCACATGATCCACAAAACTAGACGATGAAAGTTCCCGGTTGTGCGTGACCATCAGCACGGTCTTGAATCGCAATAGCTCCACAATACACTTGGTAAAGATCTCGTTTTGAACAATAGCATCAACGCTAGCGAAGGGGCAATCTAGCAAATAAACATCAGCATCCGCATAACATGCACGGGCTAGCGCGATACGAGCCTTCTGCCCACCAGACAAATTAATCCCTTTTGGACCAACCTTAGTGTCGTCACCCTCGGGTAGCATCCGTAAGTCATCTTTCAAACAGCATGCTTCGATCACGCACCAGTATTTCTTGTAATCAAATGCCGACCCAAAGAGGATGTTTTCGCGGATACTGAGTGTCTGTAACCACGGTTCCTGCGCACAGTATGCAACCCGGCAGTCGTCCGCGATAAAAACATTTCCATCAACACACTTTATATCTCCCAGAAGTGCTTTCAGCAATGAAGACTTGCCAGCACCTGCCTTTCCTAGAACCATAGCCAACTGCCCCCGTCGTAATCTAAATGAGACGTTGGCAAGCAATGCTTTCCCTTCTTCTGTCGATTGACCAAAGCAAGCATGTTCCATCGCCACCACTGTCTCAGGGCCATTAAAACTAGCGCTAGTGAGTTGTGGGCACTGATTTTCGTTTACTTGATCTTGAGCGTAAGCTTTCGCGTCACATTCGTTAAGATACGTATTAATTTTGCAGAAGGAAGCTTGACCCTTGCTGGCGACGTCAAAAAGCCGTGCGATATTGGAGAAGTGGGTCTTAATCCTGCGGAGGAGTAACAATGCAGGAAAAACTCGTGCCGGTGATAATGCACTAGTATCCTGCAGTGCCACCCACCCGAAAATGAAGATTGACGCTAGGTTAGGCGAATCCACTCCAACACAATACTGCAATGCAGCTACAACATTCACTCGGCGACGTTCGCGGTTCTCCTCCTTTCTTGCACGCTCAATTTTTTCCTGCATCTTGTCTTCCCAAGCGTTAAGCTTAACCATCTGAATTCCTTTAAAGCACTCATGAATCACATTCAGTCGCGCGTCGATCTTCTTTTGCAGCTTGCGTCGTAGTCGACTTCCAGCCGCAGACAAGAATTTCACGAACACGGCCATGAATAAGAAAGCGATAGCAATAGGCTTGAACTTGATCCCAATCACTTGCACAAGAATACACAGTTCAAAAACAATCTGTAGCACGCTCCGCCACAAAAACTGCATGTGCGTCACCATTTTCGCCACGTTCACCACATCTTCAGCGTACAAATGTGCCACTTCTGCCATCCTCTTTTTGCCACACTCGCTGTCGTAACTTCCAGCTGCATGGCCCGGAATATGCTCCGGTTGGCTGATCGTATTTTCAAATACCAACGCACGCAGTGCCCCCATTATCTTGATGTTAATCTTGAAGCCAAGAAAGTGACTATGGCAATGCAGCAGTACTTCACCCAGTGCCGTCACATACAGCAACCCTAGTAGAGCATAAATCCGAGTCTGTGTATACTCTCTAGAGATGGCCATCGTCAGCAGCATATAAAGCAGCACGGGTGTGCAAGCGTCACACAGCAGACTGGCAAACTGCAGGGCCCAACAGGCTGCCAGGTTCCACCTGTGTGTGTGGATAATTGAACTCTTGATTCTGCATTTGCACCCACATTTGCGACTCTGCGCGTAAACTTCTCTGAAGGCAGCGGAGGCTTCGGCACTTGTGTGTTCCGGTGTGAGTTCCCAAACTTGGCTCGAGTCGAGCTCGCTGTCCAGGTGTCTCTTGTCAAAAACCTCGAAGAATAGTTTGCGCCACCAGGCGGTACTCGGTGACTCGGGATGCAGCAGCGGCAGCGCGTCCGGCTTCTTCACTGGAGACTTAGATTCTGGGGTGGATAATGTATTGGCGCTCTTCTGTTGCGATTTCTGCGCTGGTTGAGACGGCTCTTGGGTAGACTTTGAGGTCGAGAAGGTGCCGTACTCGGTATTGCGGCCTTGCGAGGCACCTTTGGCCCTATCACCACCCTCGGCAGGCGTGCGGAGCGGCATGAGACCGATAGTGGCGTCTGAAGTGTTGACTGTTATGTGTCACACACACTAATCGTCGTTAAGTATCCAAAGTTGCGCATGGAATGGGCAACTCAACAGCTTCAACGTCAACTAAGAACATTTGAGTTGCCTCACCTGCTTCCACTCAGCTTCATCATCTTCCGATACAACAACGTCTTCAGCATGCACTGAACAACATTGTGGCCAACTGTTCGTCAGATTGTAAGTTTGTTGTATTTAGGCGCGTCAGAGTGACTTGAGTCATACGTAGAATGACTAAGTCCAGCACGTTAAACTGCTGCGGAGCTGCAATTGCAGACTTCGTGGCAGCACCTAGCGAGGGAGCCGTTATAATGATGGCTGCCCCGATCTAACATGTGAAGCTACCTATACAGCGGGAGACTTGAGATCCTGCTGCACCGAGAACTTGGCCGAAAGCATAGGAGCTGAGAGGCTGTCACTGTGGATAGGCAGGCTCTGGTTCATCAGTCGGCTCCAGTCGTTGCGTGACTCCGCGTGGAAATAACCGTAGACGAAGTATGACAGGGCACCAACAGCCATCCAGGCGACACTGAGGCCCAGTGCTAAGTGGCCGATTTGCGCAATCATGTACCAGTCCGCGAGGATGCAGACCATCGGGATGAATGGCACCAGCGGAGCAGCGAACAAACCCGGCGAGTTAGCTGTCTGCGGGCATTTGACGAAAAGCACTACCGAGATTCCAACGGTGATGACAAGGAAGACGATGGCCAAAATCAGACACGCCGTGGACGAGTTGTTTTCGTATCCCTCCTGATACAAGAAGGCCGTGCATCCAGACGTCACAACGAGCGTGGCAACCAGAATCGGAGACAACTTAGGCGAGTTCGACTTCATGCGCGCCAATGTGAGAGACACATTCGCGATGATAAACGACATCATGACACCGAAGTTCACAATGTCCCACAGCGTATCGAAGGGCACTACAACGGCAATAACGGTAAAGAACAGACCCGTAATAAGCGTGTTCTTGAACAGATTGCCCTTGGAGTCCACCTCGGCGAAGATGCGCGGGAGGAGTCCATCGCAAGCAAGGGCGTAATTCAGTCGGGGCTGCGCCAAAAAACCAATAAGCGCCACAACCGGCATGGTTACCACCTCACCGGCACGAACAATTGTTCCAGCCCACTTCCAGCCGTGGCCCTCAAAACCATCACCAAAACTGCCAGCGTCAAGGTAAGTTACCATCCCAGCGAGAACCAGAGAGCACAGTGCACTGAGAACCATCGTGCCAACTACAACGACCATGACTGCGATAGGCATAATCTTCTTCGGGTTCTTGGCCTCACCAGCGAGACAACAAATTTCATCGAAACCGACGTAGCCGAAGAACGCCTGCGAAGCACCAGTGATAATTCCTTGTGTTCCGAATGCCATTGTACCATCCAGCTCCGAGCGCGCAGGGACAAATGGAGACAGATTGTCGGGGTTCATGGCAGCAAAACCAGCAATGATGATGAAAGCTACAACGGCCATCTTAATCATTGTCACCGTGTTCACAAAAGCTTTGCCAAATCGGACGCCCATCAGCAGCACCACCATACTAAGGAATTGGATGAGACCGCCGCTGAGGTTGGCAGACTGCAGATTGAGCCAGTGAAAGCTCTTGTCAGGGTACTCGAGCAGCAACCATTCCTCCACCTTGTCTCCCCAGCTGCGCGCCACACCCGCACCAGACACAGCGTATTCAAGAGTCAATAGCCACGCAGCGACGACAGCAGGAAGTTCTCCAATCGTGTGGTAGGCGTATGCATACGTACTTCCTGAGGACGGCACTCGCGTAGTCAGCTCCATGTACGCCAGCGCATTGAGGCAACAGATGACACCACCAATGAGCCAGCTCATCACGGCAGCGGGACCAGCAGTCTCCGAGATAATCGACCCTGCAGTGGAGAAGATGCCACTACCGATTGTGCCTCCCACTCCAACACAGATCAAATCGAACATTCCCAGCGTACGGGGAATATCTTCCATGTGCTCTTCAGCGCGTATGACTTCCAGGGGCTTAGTCCGCCAGATCGCAGAGAAACCCGCCATCATGTCAAGTCGTTGTCTGCGTAGCTCTCACTTGCTCGACAATAGGAAAATGAGCTTGTAAGAAGGAGCTGGATGTGAGGCGGTGCTCACCAAGCTTCAGCGATATAGAACTGCTAGCGAAACATCACCGACGCACGTGACCACCCAATGGCACGATTGGAGGTACGCGCGTCACATCCAGCTTGCTCAGAGCTCCTCGTCTTTGGTCAACTACCGGTGCATACGTCGGGCAGACCGGATGTCTGATGCATTGTTGTCGAGGATGTGTCCCAATTGGTGACACTTGTACATTAGTATACACCGAAATCGTTAAATACAAAATGTGCTCTCTACAAACCCTTGAAATCTTGATAACATCGGTTTGTACAGGAAAGGGAGATCGGTAGTTGTACAGGAAACACCATGACCGCAAACTTAACATATCAGTCATAACTTCTTATCATTCTTCATTGCAAGTCTTCTCTACTTCAACGTATTACCTTAACCGGTTATGAGCCCAATGAAGACCGCGAGTTTCCAAGACTTAATGGCCGGACCTTCATCATCTGGAAGACTCGCGTCACTGTCGCTCTCGAAAACAAGAATCTTCTCGGCGTCGTCGAACGCATCGACTACACCGGCGACGTTGACTTCTATTTCGACTCCGATGAAGAACTCAACTCAGCACTGCCCGACATGGACAACGCGTTTGTCGCGCTCGGTGCTGCCGAAGCGCCCAGCTTCGAAGCGATGGCGGACTCTTTACCGGGTGAGTCCTCCTCCCACAACAGCTTCGCAAATTCGGAACCCCCACCGCTGGAGACGACGGTGATGTGGACATCGGGCAAGAAAACCCCAGCCATTCACTGTTTATAAGCGAAAGGAGCTGAAGCGAGCTGCGAAGCTGATGGCTAAGAGCCAGGAGCTAAGCTCGAAGTAGCTGCGGCTCACGAGGCGAAGGCTTTACCGATCAATGCCATTGGCGATCAACATATTTCCGTGGTGAAGGTCAATACTACAGCGCTTGGGATTTTCAGACGATATGTACCAAGTACAAAGGTGCTGTAATCCACGGCGATCTGTACCATGTGCTGTCATACTTAATGGTCCTGAAGTATGAAGAAGACTCAGCTCTCAAAACCTTCATTATCAAAAGCGAATCCGTAATGAAAGCTACCTCCGAAACCACCAATAGTGTGCTCGAGTTGAGCAGAAGTGGCGCTACTAGTACCATGGACTACCAGGAGAATGGAAGCAACATCTGTCAGTCTGGAAGGGCAACAGGACATACATCCCGTACGAGGAGCTGATGCGTCATATTGAGGCCAAGGTATAGAATGAAATAGCAAAAAACACTACACTCTCAAGCAAGTCACCCCCGAATCAAGTGACACCCGAACCAAGCAAGCTTACAAGCAGCATCTTCATAGCCAAATTTGGTAACCCTTTTTTTGGGTCAAATTTGGCGCAGGTCAAGAATGGGTCAACTCCGCTTTTGGGTCAAATTTGGGTCAACTCGCTTTATTGGCCAACTATGGGTCAATCAACTATTAGACAAAAAAGGTTGGGCCATGATTGGCTGAAAACGTTAAATTACATTATTTATCCCACCACGTGTCCTCGACCGATGTGCGACTGAACATGAACGCACATCGCACTTGCGACAGGGAAGGGTTGTGCACTCGTGGACGCACACATTTAGAACCCCTGAAACCGAGCAAACTACGATATGAACATTCATACAACAACGGGATCATGGGCACAACCGGCAACTACACGATTCCATGTTAAGTCACGGAAGAGCAGTCATCAGAAACAAGTAAACAAAAGAAAAAAATGATCCTTAACAACGTCAGTTCGCAATTTTCCGTTCTTCACTCAATCCTTTTCCCAAGCCTCGCTTCGCTTCCCTCTACGCCATCATGATCCACGACAATTTGGCACTTCCATCGCTGTCCAGCTCATCCGATTATACCGGCTCTGATGCACCATCGGAGACGACCTTGGTTTTATCGGACACACCATCATCTGATGTGGATGTTGAGAACGGTGGTCGGGCGACCGAGACAGACAACAACATTCAAGATATGGAGCAGCCAATCAATGTGCCTGGAACCAACACCGTTCATTTCCGAGGGTACACTTACGCCTGGTATCACGGGGAATCGACTAAGCACTACCGGTGTAGCGTCTATCGAAGGACCAAATGCGAAGCCAAGCTCTTTGTTTCGAGCGGGAATGCTGTGGTCCAGGGCACTCACATGTCAGATTGAGTTCCCGAAATCCACCGCGTTCCTACAGGACCCACACCCGTTTTTGTGAACTGGAAACAGCAAATGCTGCTTGCCACCGACGAATTAGGTCTTCGCGACGTTAAACTGACTCCGACGGAAGTGTGGCGAACTATTCGGGACCAATTCTACAACGACGACAATATCATTGTTCAAGGAGCGACAAAAAAACAAGTTTTGGGTCGGCTTTATCGAACTAGAACGAAACATTTTGGTCGTGATGTGTTTGGACGCATTCAGAGCGAACCTCTGAGTGATGTCAAATTCAGTCCCGGACTCAAGTTTTTCCAGTTCCACTTTACGTATTACGAAGATGAAGTGCTCCATCGTGTGATCGGCTGGGCGCACCCACAATTGATGGATCGTACAAAGCAACGCCAATGTTCAGTGTTCATCGACGCCACTTACCGATGTGTCCCAGTGCCTTTTTACCAATTAGTGATTGTAATGATCTTTGATCAAATTTCTGAGCTCTATTTACCAGTTTGGTATGGATTGACGTCTGGAAAAACGACCCAACTGTACGAGCATCTTCTACACTACATCTTCGTCGCATCCAATAAAAAGTTGATTCCAGCGCACGTTGTCTGCGATTTTGAATTAGCCATGATCAAGGCCGTCAATAATCAATTCCCAGAATCTAGAATAGTCGGTTGTCTTTTTCATTTCAAGCAAGCTATACGACGCAAGATGCTGAAGCTGAAGATTTCAACAGATGAAGTGGATTTGGCAATGCGTCCTGGTTGCATCGACAAGCTTACCGTGATTCGGCGATGCGAAATTTCCAATCGCGGCATTCGTGACGTCTATAATCAAGAGGGACTGTGAAACTGAAAACATCATATACTCAAAGAAAATTGGCAACAGTTTTGGAAATATTTCAAGCAAACGTGGATTATCAAGTTCAAGCCAGAGTGGTGGAACATTTGCGGTCTGCGTGAAGATATTGTCAACCGCACCAACAATCCACTTGAGCGATACAACCGCACCTTAAATGAAGCTTTCTTGATAGCCCACCCAGACGTGACACAGTTTATCGCTGTTATCGAAAGACAAAGCCGAGAGAATGTTCGTCTTCTGAACGACATTTCCAACCGCAGAGCTAGAGCCCCAGTACATGCCAATTCTCAACGAGCACCTGGACTTGACCCAGATTTGGAGGTGTGCTTAAGTTCTGAAGCCGATCGTGACGACGTTTTCGACTCAGATGGCTCAAGCGAAGACTCCATTGCGTCTGTATCTCCAGAATACTAGATAACTTTCCAAAACGTAATGGTAAATTCTCCAGATATTTCTTTTGAACATTGCCTGTGTTAGAAACAATCAAAAGGGTTTATCCCCCACAAATTCCCATGTGGCGACCAGCGCCCGTACGACTGTTTTACGAGTTTTCTGTTATGAGAGCAAATGCTAAGTCTTCACCCCCTTAAGACGTGGGTTGTTCGCATTTCGCAAATTTACCACGTACCCACTATACCCAAGCGGAGGTACCCTCGACCTAATTATTATTCGTGTTGGTTTCTATATAAGTGTTTGTATTGGTACAGACATCGATACCCGCCGTGGACAAACATCTCTCTATAAATACAATAATTACACTACTATAATAATATTAATTATAGAGGCTCATCATAAATTAAATTGAGGTCTCCTTTTTGGGTCAAATTAGGATCAAATTTGACCCACCTTTGACCCAAAAGCGGAGTTAATCCATTCTTGACCTGCGCCAAATTTGACCCAAAAAAATCCTTCCCCAAATTTAATACCAGCTTTGCGGATCGAAAGCAAAGCACTCATCCCAACGACGAAATGCATGTACTACCTGCGCGACAATCACGACAATCATGACCGTATAGATTGTAATATCCTACAGAATTGACCACAAAATGGTCAGGTAAAGGTAGGAACGGATATCCAAGCTAATTCAAGCTGAAGACCTCGGCAAACCAACCCGTCAATACCCCTATAAGGGCACATTCCACGATAAGTTACGGAACCAACCTCACAACAATATCAGAAGCAACCTAAATGGCAACGGGAGGAACAACTCCTCCAAATCTCAAGTCGCTAATGTGGTAGGATACGCAAAACAACACGAGCGCTCCAAATACGGACGAAATCGCCTATCCGCTCGATTATCCACCGGGGATTAAGGAATGAAAAGAGTTCATCACTCATTCCAATACATTGTTGGCTAGCAAACACATTTCTGAACCCAAAACGTACGAAGCAACTACTAGAAGTACCCCATTGGACGACCGATCAGATTTTGTGCCTATTTCGCTTTGATTTGATTGCGTTGGAGTGCTTGTGTTACCTTAGCTGATATGAGGAATCACAACCTTGCAATTTCACTTTGAAGTTGCTCTTGTTTCATTCAAGGGGTCTCCTGCTTTTGTTCTTGCTTTTGTTCATTGTCTGGTAGTTTATCGTACGCCTCGATTACTGCTGTATCAGTCAGATTGCGCACTTCTCCAGATATACATAGCGTCTCAACCTTCTTCAGTAGAGTTCATGTCGACTTAAAGTATGTTGCAATCTGTGAAGCCATTACACCTTGAAGTTGTCGGCAACAGAAGCGTCTTCATAAACTTACTGTTACATTGGAACGTCTACAATTCACAAAAACATTAGTTGCTTCATACAATACGGTACTGGTAAATATTATACCGGTGATACCGGATAAGCAAAACTGGTTCCAAACCGCGTTTACCTGCGTATCCAACGTATCTAAATAAGAAACCTGTAGCCGGAGGTAGTAAATAACGTGGAATTGACAAAGCAATTTGTTATCGTCAGGCTAAGCATCTACCAACAAGCTTTTCATTGAGGTCCTAGTCTATAACAACCACATGAGTGTTAGGCCACGAAGGGCTCGCATCCTTACGTTCTTGCTAACCAAACTCCAAATTCTTTTTGTCTCGCTCTCGACACGAGCGTGATGAATATTCTGACTCTATAATTAGGATAGGTCATTGTTTTCTGTCCGACATATTTCATGGATCAACACCAGACTCACACTTTCGGCAAAGAACGCGAATGGACAGGACAAACTTTTGCCGCATTGAATCTTTTTCATCTAGTGCGACTCTTTATTTTTCAGTGAAACTACCTGCGAGTAGGTCGTGTATGGCTCCAACTCACGGTTGTGCTGGATTGATTTGCTAACTACAGCGCAGGGGCATGTCTTAGCCGACCCCAGGAGCTGTGGGTATTGGAAATGGCACAGGTGATGCCTGCACGTATCGTGTCATACATGCACTTGGCAGTTTAGCGGCACGCAACGTTCAATGGTCTAGTGTGGCGGATTGACGGAAAACGTCTCGTCAAATAGCATACATGGGATTTCGCAGCAGGGGTGCGTGACGGCAACGTCAGTATTGCGGATGGAGTAACGTTCGCCTTTTGGCCAAATAGACTCTTCATGCTGTTGTAGTGAGGGCACATTAGCTCCAGCTTTATAGATCGACATTCCTTGAGCAAGCTCACGACGACTTATCCCAAATACGTCTCGGTGCTTGTCTTGACAGGGTTCTTGAAGCGACGGATATAAGTCCTTAATCGTTGTTGTATGTTCCATCCGGAAAGGCCTAGCGGTTGAAGAGCTCCAATATTTGTCTTCTTTGTTAGATGTTTTGCAACACCAGTGAAAGCTTCAATTTTCTAGATTGTCGCCTTACCTTCAATACCAGATTTGCGGCTAGATTCATGTATGGAATTGAAATTCTCCTTTTCATCCAACCAAGTCACAATAATGCAGTAGACATCGCGGGAAAGATGAACATTTTATACCCTGAGTCTTCACTTTTCATTTTCTGCTCATGTGTCGCCGGATTACGGCCTTGACCAAACTCCGATGCGCAGGATCACCATCAAGCTGCATGCCTTCGGCCTATCGAAGGCAGCGAGGCATGCAAGGCATTGCATCATTGGATTTGGTGAACGCGGTATGATAGGCCAGTGGGTGAAGGCACGCGCCGGCTGCACACGCGCGCCTTGGCTATAGGACAGGAGGTCGTAAGTAGCTTGCAGAGTTTGCATAAGTTTTCTCGCACTCAACTTACCTCTTTGAGAACAGCCCGGGCTTCGCGACAAAGCTAGCTTAACGTTCTTCGAAGCGTTGAGTTTTTTTGATCCCGAAACTGCTTTCCGTATCTCTTCCGTGCGAGCTGTGACCGAGTGCGAGTCGACTAAATGCGGTTTAAACTAAGTCCTACGAAAGTTCGGTTGAAGTGCTATGATCGGGCAACTTCAACATGTCGGAACGCGCTTCACTATGGACCCTGATAGTGACGTGGGGATGTCGAATCTCTAGCCTATCTTCGAGGTTATCAAGGCCCCAGAGCTGACCAGCTGGGAGCATGCTGCTCTGGTGGAGTGGCACCGTGAGTGGGAACGATATGAGGAAAAAATACGCAACCGCTGTTCTACAACTGCGAGACCTACGATAACGTCGTGGTGACGTGAAAGGTTCGGTGAGGCATCAGACGCTTAAGAGCCTGGCTAAATATGTGCTGAAGAAACCAATAGCATCCATCACTGATGCTGACACCATGAGTGCAGTGGTGTCAAGGTGCCATACGTTGAAGAATGAATTCGCGCCGAATGCCACTCCTCTGTTCCGTGCGAACTTAAAGATGGACCTAGCAGTTGATGACTGCGACGCGCGCATTTTCCGCTACTACAAAGCCTTCAATGAAATCGTGGAAAGCAACGGTCTACAAGGGCTTATGAGTGCTCACAGTGACAAGGACCCTGATTACGAGAGTAAGATGAAGGCTCGTTGTCGCCTGCTGATCGAAAACCTGCAGCCCCATGTGCTCAAAGCACAAATTGGCCGACTTATCGATTTAGAGAGACGTGACTGCAAAAGTGATGATGCTGCCCTCTTTGATTTGATATTAGAACATGCAAAAATACAGAAGCGGTTCCACCGCATATCAAAGGACCATGCTGGAAAGACTGATGCCAAGGTGGGCAAGTGCTGAGAAGAACTTCATTTCTCAAGGTGTTGCTGACTCGCTTCGTGTAGTACTGCAAGTGTTATTGGCTGAGATGGCGGATGGGCGACTGGTTGAATGCCGACAAGAAGTTGTGGTGTGTCCACTATTGCTGGGCTAATTCTATGTGAGCAGTATCGTGTTTGGTTCTAGCAGGAGAAGGGAACGAGTTTTTGCTGGGCCCTGACGCTTTGACGGAGGTGGGCATCGATGTTGAAGGGCAGTTTGCTCATGTTGCTAGCCCCTCCCTCCTAGACAGTGATATGGATGAGTTCCTGTTGGTGATGCACTCCCAGTCGCAGAAGAACAGCCAGCCTTAATCAATACCCTCGATGATCTAATCAACCCTGCGATTGCTCATGGAATACCTGTTGAACACGCTCCAACAGTACGAGACAGGCTGTCACAATTTCCATCTGGCGAGAAGCAGTTGGTCACGATTCACTTGCACGAGTTGACCCTCTCCATGTAACTACCCGAGATGGTACTGTGCCTTACCACAGTCCGGTGCGGAAGTATGCGCCATTGCAAGCGCAATTCCCCCAGAGAATATGTCAAATCTCTTGTTGCCAATGATCTCGTCAAATCGAACGGCGCTGCCAGGTGGGCATGTGCTGTTGTCCCCGTTGGAAAACCTGGTCTAGTGACAAGTTTAGGCTCACCATTGATTATCGACCTGTAAATCAAGTCGCAATACCCATCTCCGGCTCGATTCCGACGAATGCCACCACCACAGATGCTTTTGCTGGCAAGAAAGTGTTTAGAGTGTGTGATTGTTCCCAGGGGTGTTGGCAGATTCCTCTACATGAAGACAGCGGGAACTATTTTCGTTCATTACCGAAGATGGAGTTTCACACCAAAGCGCATCCCCCAAGGAGCCACTAAATCAGCTCTCCACTTTCAAAGTGCAAGGCAACGAGTACTGGCCCGGCCCCGTCTGGGTCAGCGATGTGATCGTATTTACAACCACGATAAGTGAACTCCCTGAGGTGCTGCGCATGTTTTTCGAGCTGGTTGCCGATGCCAATCTCAAGCTGAATATATCTAAGTGTTCGTTGTTTGAACTCGAGGTGTGCTGGTGTGAATGTTTAATTTCCGGTGATGGAATTCGTCGTGATCCATTGCGAGTTGAAGCCCTCACTGCACTGCCCTTGCCGGAGACAATTGCGGATCTTCAAGAATTTGTTTGCGCTACAAATTGGCTTCAGGACTCCCTATCAGATTATGCTAAGTCGATTGCACCGTTCCAAGGAAAATTAAATGCTGAGCGCAAACTTGTCGGTAGCCGCAGTCGCGACTTGGATATAGCCAGAACAAGATACCTATGCCGCTGTGAAACCACTGGTTTGTGACTCTGCTTTGATGGCGTCGCCTGCTCCGAAAGCTGAACTTCTTGATTTTAGGGTTGCAAGTTTGATGGGCTACTCTATTGTGGTGACGCAGGTTGTGGATTAGGACCCATTTTGCCTGTTATAAAACAGCATCACCAAATGATCATCTACAAGGACGGCACGTTTAAACATAATGAGCTCAACTGGAATATTGTGGAGAAAGAAGCTTTCCCGGTTGTAGAAGCTTCCCACGATTTGGAGTACCAACTTCTACGACCCAAGGATTATCGCCTTTATTGTGATCAACCGAATCTAGTTTTCGCTTTTGCCCATCATGACTCGCTCAGAAAACATGTGTGTGATCGACTTCAACGCTGGGTAATGCGTCTATGCGATTTGAATCATACTATTGAGCATTTTTCCGGTTCGGACAATATTTGGGACAACATCATGTCGCGTTGGAGATCACGCGACGTAGCTGAAGTACAGACCCGCGAACATCATGTCGTTCCTGTGGCTGAACTGTCAGCTATTCGCCCCAAGCTGATGAAAATGTTGTGTTTCTTACCATTGTAGATGCCCAAAACGCTGCTGGTCTGGAAAAATCCCGATTGCAATCCGTCCTTGTGGAGGAAGGAGGTGTGTTGACTGTCGGTAGACATCCACGGATCCCCACGGGAGCAAAAGACCTGATTGCCCGAATTATTGTTGTTGCCCATTGTGGTCAGGAATCAATGGTGTTGGTGCCGGAAGTGCGGTTTTTCATTGTCAAATTGAAAGGCAAAGTGGCGAAATTCATTTGTCAATGTCTGCTATGCAAGCACTTTAAAGTACCTCGGTTGATACCACGACCATATGGTCCTTTGATGATACCGTCGCAGCGAAATGAAATAGTGCACTGGAATTTCTTAACACTCGGCGAAGGTTTTGGCGACTCGAGCCATCTCTTGGTCGTGATGGACGGTCTTTCCCACTTCTGTGAACTGTTTCCGTGCACCACACCGACATCGTATATTGCCACTGACGCTTTAAGTATGTGGGGTGCCAGATACGGAACGCCATTGATGCCGCGTTCCGACCAAGGCTCCCATTTTCGCAATGAAGTGGCGAAGCCCTTGGTGACAAAATCGAAGTTGGGCTTGGCTTTACCCCAGTTTACTCGCCTAGGCTCAATGAAAGTGTTGAAAGATTGACTAAGGACGGGCTACAAGTTATTCGTGCACTTTTTATGGAGTACACACTTGATACTCACGAGTGGCCATATTTGCTTCCTGCTTTACAAGCAAATTTGATTCATAATCCTGTTCAATCTTTAGCTGGTCATGCACCGGTTGAAGTGTTACAGCACTATCAGCGTCGTCAGCTTTGAACGTTATTACTCTTCCCGCAACTGATGACAACAACGCTCGCATCGTCGACCTGTCTAATGTCGGTGATTTTGTTGATCGTATCCGTTCTTCACTCCACGACTTATACCAAGAAGTCGTCGACGTGAAGGGGCGACAGCGACTCCGCGACATGGCTTTGCACAAGGGCAGCCTCCAAAATTTCAATGTTGGATATTTTGTTCTCTGGTCATGGTTCGAAGAGAGAAGGCCAAACCACAAGTTTCTCGGACACTGGGTCGATCCGTTCCGAACTACTGCAGCTTTTCCGCATTCTTTTGAATCGATCATCTAGTGGCGGGAAAGGATACTAAGTTCACGCATCTCGTCTCAAATTTTACGCTGATGCTGTCCTAAACGCGACTGAAGAATTGCTCGAACTGGTGTCCAGCCAAGGGATGCTGCTTGGCGTCGAGAGTTTCCGAGATCATCAGTTCAATGAAGAACGTGGGCGTTGGGAGGTTCTTGTCTTATGGATGGGTCTCCAAGCGATAGAAAACTCGTGGGAACCTCTTGACACCTTGGAGGCTTTGATGGAGTAGGCGAGGTAACAACGACAGTGCTCACAAATGCACTTACGACAACTACTAGTGTTGCGCGCAATTGAAGGTAAGTTGTTATTACCGTCAGTTCGAAAGTGATATGGTTTCACAAGATCATCTCTGTTGCACCCTTCCACTTAGTTTAGTGATGTACAGCTGGTTACTTTCTTCGACCTCAATTGGTGGTCGAAAGCTGTCCTAAATGACCAATTACAATGGTTTCACTAGCATATCGCTACGCTATGCGTCAGTGCATAACCTTGTAGGTACAGTGCTCCGACGACAACCAATATTACTGCAGCGGTGCACAAATATGTTGAGGTGTAAACTTCACAAAATGGTACGCTGTACCTATAAAATTTTAACCAATTACAAAACTATTTTTGATATATGATTGGCTATAATATTAAACAGACTTTCTACGAATCGACTGCGCTTTAGGCGAAACTTTGCCAATTAAAATCACAGCACCATGAGTACGACGGCCAAGGACCTGCCTCGAGGCTGGAAGGAAGTGCAGAGTAAGAGCCGCCCCGGCAAGGTGTACTTCCTACATGTCAAGAGCGGTGAGAAGACGTGGAAGCTCTCGCATGTGCACGCCAAGGAGCGCGAGTTCCGGCACCGCGCGACCGCCACCCAAGCAGACAAGAAGAAGCGCCGCTCGGCTGACGGCTCCTCGGAGCCGGAGAGTGTCCAGGTACGTCTTGTTGGTTTCCTCGAATAGTTCTAATAGTTGTAAGAATCTGTAGCTAATTTTGACGACATGGTGTGCCGTCTATCGATTTGCAGGCGCTACATATACTCGTGAAGCACTCGGGATCCAGAAGACCGTCTTCCTGGCGACAGGAGAATATCACCCGCAGCAAAGCAGTGGCAGAAGCCAAGGCTGGCGGTATTCGTGACAAACTACTAGCATGTGTGGAGGCCAACCCTGATGTACGTTGACGGTTGGGAACACAGAATACGTCTCTGCTGATGCTCTTCCTTTATGATCCATTTATTTTGCAGAGATCATCCGAGGCACTGCGCGAGCTATTTGAAGAAATTGCAAAGGAGGAGAGTGACTGCAGCAGGTGCGTGCTTCAGAAACTTAATGTCTGAATACGAACCTTATGGTGGCTCACCTGAATTCTGCTTCAGTGCGAAGCGTGGAGGAGATCTGGGGCCGTTCACGCGCGGCAAGATGACTCCCTCGTTCGAGAAAGCTGCGTTTGCTCTTAAAGTTGGCGAACTCAGTGACTTGGTGGAGAGTGACAGTGGTATGCACGTCATTCTTCGCATCGCATAACTAAACTCTCCACATGGACACGGCTAGAATTGTGGATAAACCAGCAATGAGACGAAGGCGCTGTCTCCAGCTTTGCAACTCATTCGCAATGACATACACATTTCGTCTCTAGATGCATCGTGCACTTCTATGGTAGCAACAATCGCGGGCCAACTCAACATCCAACGAGCGTTGACGCATACAGTCTATGGGATGGATATATTAGCTATGAAGCCAGAAACAATCTAAAGCTCGAACACCTTCGCAAAGACTTCCTCATCCGTGGCATGGCCGACTTCAGTATCGACGTGCTTCGAAAAGAGCGCTTTGCAGGGCTGAAATGCGAGCGGGACCTTACCCTTCTCTTTACGCTTAAGCTGCTTGTCGAAAAGGCTCTTGTACGTAATCTCCATACTCTCATCGACATCAACAAATTGGTGGCGCAACTTCTCTTCAAACATACGTGCTTTTAGAGCGACGTCAGCATTGTAGTGATGTTTCATCGTGTACAGTTCCCACAAGGAGCTCTGCAAGGCATTACACTTGATCGGGTCGATCTCGTCGTTTACGAATGGGTCATGACCGTCCTTCAACACCAACGTGGTCTTTTCGTTGGACAATTTTTTGGCTGCAGCATCGACAGCAGAACCGCTCGACAGTTCTTCACGGCGCTTTGCAGCCTTTTCAGCTGCGGTGAACGCGCCAGTACGGTGAATGAGCTGCAGACACTCCTTGTGGCGCAGAATCAAATTGTACACCATCGGAATAATAAACAGGATGGCACCTGGTTCAGCCGTGAGAGCACTGCGCGACAACCGTTTGGCGAAAGCTGCGACTGTGTATGCCGGTAAATGCGTAGATGAGAGGAATAGACTTAGCAGACCGAAAAAGCGATCGCGTTGCTTGGCTGAGTACAATGTCGAGTCGTCCAGAAGTGCATATAGTTTGTTGTAGAAATCTGGCGAATCAAAGTTGTAGTCTTGGATGAGAATGAACAGACTATTCAACGCGAGCAGACTTGTGACACCGCCGATGCTGTACGAGTCTGTAAGAAAGTCTGCGAGTAGCAGCGGGTTAACCAAGTGCGGCATAATTTCGTCCGGGAGCTGCACCAACACCTTCTTGTACGAAGCTTGAGGCAGCTTGTGGCGAAGCACCGCAATCCACGCCAGGCTGAACGCATGCTGATGTTGCTTCACGCTACGCAGTCCTCTCGTCTTCTTCGTCGTTTTCTTTGTGTCAGATGCAGCCTTTCTTTTCGTTCCAGCAGTGGCAAGCACCTCCTCGTCAGAATCACTTTCATCATCGCTGCTCACCAGCTCTTGCTCCGACAAATTAGAATTCTTCGGTTCCACAAGGAACGACGTGATTTCCTCCGCATCATACGGCATCTGTACCATTCCCAGCATGCGTAGTGCATTGGCAACAAGTGTCAAGTCCGTTGTCTCGTCATTCTCCTTCGAAAGCGCGCTATCCAGGATCTGCGCCAGATTCTTCAACTGTTCACAAACAATAGCGATTCAATCATCAGTTCAAATTCACCTCCAGCACTTAACATGAACGCCCGTACCATATAATACTGGACATCCATGTAGGCACCAACATATTCGCCTTTAAACACACTAGCCAGCTCTCCCTTGAGCTTCTCAGTCGTTGCCAACTCCTGCACGACACGAGTAAACGTCTCATTGCCAAAAGTGGGTGCATTTCCTCCACGAATCTCGCCCTCTCGAGACACAAACTCCATCAGTGTACGCAGCGCTCCAACACGTAAATTGCTGTCGGTCTGGGCATCTCCCAGCCACTGCAGCATTTCCTGGATAAAGTTCACATAAACGTCCCAGATCCAGCTTCGGAACTTGTCGATGGCCTGAGTGTCGCTTCCTTTGGGTTTCTTGGCTGCTTCCATTGGCTTGACTTTGAGGTCTCCTTTCTCCAGGAAGAAAAGCAGCACACGACGCACGCTCTGCATAGCAGCCTGTGCCACCGCCTTGTCACTATGCTGCAGTGCCTTCACCACCTTTGGCAACTCGTTGATCTGCTTGACATCCTCCTTGATCTTGGCCTCCAGCTGCTTGATCTCCACCACGCTCGCCATCGTCTAGAGCTTTTCGGGATTGACACACTACTTTTGACTGGAGGAGCGAAAAGTCAATAATACAGCGCATTCATTGGTCAAAACACACAATAACATTTCTACCACTCAGAACGCTATAACCTTCCATTAACGACACGGAAGAAGAAGCTCCATCGGACGTGCTGTTCACGTCGCTCTCGGCTTCTTCACCATCGAAGCAGGTCGTCCATCGACATTAGTTTACTATACGAACTACCTATCAGACGACGAGTTACTAGCTGAGCCATGGACGCGTCTGACGAGCGCGAGAACGACTATCTGCGCTTCTTGCGCGGTATGCGGCCGGACGACGCCAATATACAAGCTTCCATGCGTGCGTACTAACGTCCTGCTTCGATTATTATAGTGGCAATGGACAATATACTTCATACTGACTGGACTCTGTGTTGATTCCTATCGCAGCTGATCTGTCGACGACACAGGCCAATGAGCTGGACTTCCGCTCGTCTTTTGGAGGACCTGATGGATTACCAGAGATCGACCATGACGGCGCTGAATTCGCTAGGATGCTGCTGGCTCAGGCTGAACAGGAACAGAAGGACACAGAGGCAGAGGAAGCTGTCGTAGCAGCACAAGTGGAAGCTGAAGAAGCCGCTGCTGCTGTCAGTGGTGTACTACAATTATCGTCCGCTCGTGTGCAAGCGGAGGAGAGACAGAATCGACCCACGGAAAAGGCTCCAGCTACTAAAGCGACTGACAACTTTGTCTTGACCAAGAAAACCTGCAGATACTACAACAAGGAACGTGAGAGGTGCAAGCGTGCTGCGACAGGATTAGATGGACGCTGTGCCATTCACAAACTCAGTCAGTTCTGCAAATACCCCAGATGCACCAAGTTTAATCAGGGAAATGGATTCTGCATAAAGCATGGCGGCGGCAAGAAATGCAAGCAGGAAGGATGTGATAAACAGGTCCAAGGCTACGGCTATTGCTCAGGGCATGGAGGAAAGCCTCTGTGTCCCGTAGAAGGATGCGAAAATAAGAGAATGGAAGGAGGGTACGTATGTTCGTCCTGGGTTTGACTAACGACTCCGGAAAAGGGAATAGCTAAATTTTTGCCACGAATGACGCGCAGATTTTGCAAGGCACATGGTGGCGGTAGATTCTGTCAACACGAAGGCTGTAAGAGACGCGATATTGGCGGCGGACTTTGTATCTCTCACGGTGGCGGCAAGAAATGTAATGCCAAGGACTGCAAGAAAGTAGACCGAGGGGGTGGCTATTGTAAGGCCCATGGCGGTGGCAAGAAATGTTTCGCAGACAACTGCAAGAATTGGGCGCTCGGTGGAGGCATCTGCCTGGAGCACAAGGGCCCTGGCAAACGATGCAAAACACTTGGATGCACAAAATACGATCTTGGCGGAGGTCATTGCATTGCCCACGGCGGTGGACGCAAATGTATTATCGAAGGCTGTGACAAGATTCGTCAGGTCAACAAGCGTTGTCGGGGTCATGGCGGCAAGGTCATGTGCAGTGTACCGAACTGCGATCGCGCCGCACAGAATCGAAAACTCTGCAAGGCACATGGTGGCGGCAAGTTGTGCCAATACGCAGGCTGCACCAACAAGCAAAAAGGTAAAGGCTTCTGCATTCGTCACGGCGGTGGCACGAGATGCAAAGAGGAAGGTTGCAGTGCGATCGAGCGTGGTGGGGGCTATTGCAAGGGTCACGGTGGAGGCAAGAAGTGCTCGTACACATACTGCAAAAAGTGGGTCGTAGGCGGCGGCTACTGCGATGACCACCTTGATCTGGAGCTATCACATCAGCCCGAAGAAATCTCCCGTATCGCAGCAAACTCATATTTAACCAGCGAGTCGGTCGCGACAATCTAACCAACGAGTCCTCATTGCATAGTCGTCTACAATGTAGCCATGTGTTACAAACCTCCAATATTTAGTGCATTTTAGCTCTTTTTTAGGACACGTACCATTGTGATGCTCCGCTCGTGCATGTTGCTGGCGCTGGGCGTGGGGCTACTAGCCCCCACGTCTGCGAACGACTCGTCGCCCTCCATCAACTATAAGACGTATGCGGAGATGACCAAGTACTTGCTGGAGCTCAACGCCACGTTCCCCGACGTTGTGCAGGTGTCAATAGCTCAAGAAACGTACGGTCTACCATACCCCAAAGAGCTCCAGTGTGTCGTGGACGACGAGACCAAGACAACTGAACCTTGTAAGCAATTCGTGGTGCATCTGACCAACCACTCGACGCTAGCGAACGACCCCGAGAGACCTGAGATATTCATCAGTGGAGCCCTTCACGGCAATGAACGGGTTGGCCCCAATGCCGCCATTGAGCTGGTCGCTCTAGTTGCACATGCCACGTCAAGCTACGGCACAGATGACACTGTGAAGCCTACAGTGGACACACAGAGATGGCTGAAGGAGTTGGTGAATTCTAGGAATGTGCTGCTGACGCCGATGACTAATGCTTATGGCTACTCACACAACCGTCGTGAAGAGTTAAAGGTAGATCCAAACCGTGACTACAATTACATGAGATCTGGACCGGAATGCATGCAGACAATGACGTCTCGTGTGGTCAATGAGATCTGGAGGGACCATATTTTCCAGTTGGCTGTGACTTTCCATGGCGGCACGCGAGCTGTGGCCTATGAATGGGGCTCGCCGGATCACTACTTGCATGGCAGTGAGAAGAACCCGAGCGAGAAATCTCCTGATCACATGGCACAGTTTCAGATTGCTAACACCTTAGCAAACTTTGCTGGTGTCTTTCCTGATGGAAAACTTTATCCGACTGGAACTATGAACGATGTTGTCTACGGTGTCACTGGTGTGTCTTGATTGCTAGTTGCAAGCAGTCGTGAAAGGCTTTTATTAACGGTCGTAATGTGCTACAGGTGGTATGGAGGACTGGGGATATGCAGCATCATGGGAAAACCAGTTCTACGGCAAAAATGCACAGCCTTTCCATCCGTGTGAGCCGACTACGTTTGGCGGGTATCCGAAGGAGAAGACCATTTACAACAACATCACCAACCGCGCTTTCAACATGCTGGTAGAGACTTCAAACAGCAAGGAGCCAAGCCCAGGCGATTTGGGAAATTTCGAGGAGTTGTACAAAGCGAACGTTGATTTTTTCCGCACTGATGGAATCACGACCAATTTAGTTGGCCACGTCCCGCGCAATGTCCGCTTGGCGCTCATGATGATTGAAATGGCCCAGCCAATGGTGCGTTGGGTAGATGCAGCAGGGTCATCCCAAGACTTGTTGAGTGCCTTCCCCGCAGCGAGCTTGTACACTACAAATGCAGACCAGTTGACTGAAATGGGTTGTGGTGCCCTGGCATGGGAGCGCAATGAGGTGGCTACTTGTAACATTTCCGATTGCAGCGTTGACTCGACTCACTCAAAGTTACAAGTCGCGTGGGAAGTGCTTGGTGCGCTTACTGTGGATAGCACTCACGTTCAGGTGTCTCCCGGCTCGACGTTTGAAGACGATAGCGTTTTGATTGAGACTGCATCTCAAAAGGGTACCACCCGACGATTCTACGAATTTGCATCCGATTCCGCTCAAGCTGCCGCAGTCAACACCGATACGATGGGAACATCGCTATTCGTCACATGTCTTGACCTTGGTAATGTCACTTCAGACAAACTGTATGTTCGAGCCGTTGCTACAGTCGATCAGGTAAAAAGTCGTATGCACGTAAGTGATCTTTTGACGGTAGTTTTGCTGAACCATCATTTTTTGTTAGGACTGGAAAAAACAAGGATCCGGTGACGATGCACCTTCACCTCATGTGCCGCCACAGTCGCATCTGGTGAACGCGAGAACAAACCCAGACTGGGATTTCAAATGGAATGGTCATCGAGTAAAGGGAACTCTCGAGTGGACTTCTCCGGTAAATGCTGTTCATGTTGTCCAAGGCTGTTTACTTATGTGCTAATGTTTACATGGCTTGATCACCAGGTTCTCATTGTCAGCACCTCCAAGCAAGATGATTCATCAGGAAAGACTGATGTCTTAACTTCGTCTCACGCTTCTAAATCCCTTGCTCACAGTGCATCGACTGAGAGTGAGAGCGCTGATAGCGACGACAGCGTAGATCGGCCTACTATTGGCAAAGAGCGTACAAAGGAAGCATCTGATGAAGATGAAGACAACGAAAGTGAAGACTCTAGCGATGATGTTGCTGCTACGACCAGTACCAGCTCGACGGATGAATCTGGTGACGATGACAGCGAGGACAGTACAGATGACAAAGAGAGTGATGAAACCACTTTGGACGATGAGATGAAAGCCACCAACGACAACCAGGGCGTGACTCTCAAACCTTCTTCTGGTACGACTCAAAACACCACAGCTCTGGCGGCGAATGGTTCGCGTTTGAATGACAAGGAATCATCGGGGCTGCTTCAATTTGGCTATCTCATCATGACCTCCTGTGCGATGATCATCGTGCTCACATTGGCATATCTCTACCGTCGCGTATTCCGCCGACCTCGACAGACATACATGAACATCAGCAGTCTCGAGCAACCAACGCGTGTCACCATCAACAGCATCGACGACGAAGACTACGATGTGGACGACAATGAAAGTGATGATGACAGTGCCGATCCACGGATCCCTCGCCATGCTCAGTCATCTCGGAGCGTCATGTAAAGCTCGACAAACTGCAACTTGCACCTGTCACACGTCGCAGATTTTGTCTTTATGTGCCCTACACAATGTCATTCTCCAATCACTTCGATCATCATGGGCGATGTCAATATGCCCCAATGTCTATCCACTGTGCGTCTTCATGAGGTATTCTCTACATTCCCAACTGCTTCATACACTTAGTCTATCACCTCTTCTACTACCTGTCAAAATTTCAGACTTCACCGCTTCTCAACAGCTTCAGGATATTCATTTTCCCTAACTGTCTGTGTGTCCTCTTGACTCTTAGATGCTACTGGATGGGACGCTTGGAGAGCGTGAAGTGCGTGCTTTGGAGACGGATCGTCGACTCAGTGCGAAGTACCGAGGGCTGAGGAGCTGTGACGAGCAATTCTACGCCATGATCAACATGAGCAAGACCGTTGCCGGCACTGACTCTGATTCAGCCCCACAGAAGCCGCCACAACAACTGTACGCTGAATATGCCTCGTGTGTCAGTGGATCTCTATGTGAGAAGCCACTGCTCGAGTGGACGGCCTGTATCAATTTGGTACAGACGCAGAAGAAGGACATTGGGCAATGTGCATTGGCCAAGAGGATGTTGGAGCGTTGTCTGCGCAGCAAGAGTGAGGAGCTGCTCAAGGCTTCACAGCCGCAAGTCTTTCGACCCAATGCCACCCTGTAGAACCAATAGAATGTTGCTTTCATTGCTCCACAAAGACACACATGTTCGCTTGGATTTGTATCTGTTTCTGGTTTGTTTTTTTAAGGCCACGCGATGGGCAAGCAACATGCGAATCGGCGTGTTGAGATAAGAAACCTGACAGGAAAGCAAGCAGCAGGAGACTGCCCTCGCAAAACCAGCAGTCAAAGCCTTTTGCGGAGAATTTCTAAACAATCTGGTACGAGTCAGTGGAGAGCAGCTTCTCGAACCCAAACACAATCGGCGAGCCATCCTCGATCTTCTGAACAGCCTCCACCTGCACGTCGCTGTACACACTGCGCGAAAAGAACGAGACGGAGATGGGGAAGAATGCATCGATGTTGCTGCCGCGAACTGTGAACTCCATCGTGCCCGAGTTGTTTCTGTAACGAAGTGGGCACACAAAAAGAGTTAGCCACAAGATAATAAATAATCCGCTGTGAAGAACAAGTACGTACGCAGAGCTGATCTGGTCCTGATGCCAAAGGAGCGAGCCTTCTGCCGCGTTGTGCTGGTATTGTCCGTCCACGTTGGCGACGCTCGGTGCGTCGGATCCGCCGAGAGGAATTACGACATTCACATTGTCCAGCACCATGTCGCGGTCCAACGAATACTCGACACTCACGTTCATTTTGCCATTGCCTTCTTCCTCAGGCCAGCACGTAATATTCAGCGGCAACATCGACTCATCTTGTGTCTTCAAGCTCCACCGCAGGAACGCCACACGGGAAGTAGGGAAGGGTTTCGACGAATCCCGTAGAGCAAGCACTGATTCACTATCATAGAGCTTCTTGTCCACCTTAGGATGCGTCTGGAAAGAAATACCTTCCACTCCACCTGTGCGCAGTTTGAGGCGGCAGCATCCTGCGCTCGGGTCATTTACCGACACGTACATGCTGCCCTTCACCTCTAACTGTTCTAGTGCGCCGTCGCGAGTCAGCACCACGGTCATTTTCTCTTCAACCACGGCACCAATCGGGTCGTGACTAACCGCAGCAGCCACCTCAGGCTTCTGTACAGTCTCAACAGCAGCACTCATAGGCGGGATTTCCTTTAATCCATCCTCTGCCGCCATAGCATCCATGAACGACTTGCCGCCGCTACCAAGACCCATGCCCTTGCTACTGCTAGAGCTTCCGAGCTTCATACCAGCAGCCTTAGACACCACCGGCTCTGGACGACTATTGTACGACGTCGGAGACGTCGCAGCAGGTGATCTGGGGCTATTCATGAAGCTATCACTGCTACCACCGCTGCGTGGAGACTTAAATGCGTTACTGAACGAGCTGCCAAACGAGTTCTGCGACCCAAATCCGCTTCCTCCCATGCCCGCACGCTCCAATCGCGCACGTTCGCGCTGTTCCTCTTTAATCCGAGCTGTATGGCGTTTCATGTCGTCCTTAGCAGCCGCACGCTTGCTCTCGAGGATCATGTTGTGCAGTTTCTCCTCGTGACTCTCCATATCCATATTGACGCGAATCTGCGACACATTGATGTTCTCCGAGTGTCCACCAGCCGTAATGAGCTCATCAAAGCCAAAAACGAGCTCAAATTGCTTGTCACGGATCGACGCTTCACTCAGCGGTGCACAAATGTCCGGCACGAGCTTCGCCAGCACTTGAATAGTGTGCAGATCCTCCACAATGTTGCTAGTCTTGTTGGTAATAATGAGCACAAAGAAACTCTCGAGCGGTTGATACACGTAGCGCACACTCTCTGTGTCAATGAACGTGTGCTCACGAGAGCCGCTGGATAGAAGCTTGGGGAATGCAGCTAGCAGTCCCTAAGATAATAAAACCCAAAGATTGAGTCAATACACCTGATAAAACCCAAAATACTGCTGTTTCCACCCACCTCGAGACGGATCCGGGTGATTTCAACGAACTGACGCGCCACGAGCACTACAGACACAACAGATTGACGCTGTGAGTACCGCAAGAAGCTGTGGGTATGGCTGGGATGTTGTATGGGTCGTACCTTTGCCATTTCTGGTGAGTAAGGCGGCCGAGAGCACCACCTACGTAAAGTTCAACGACACATTACGACGCCCCCAGAGCGAGTTAGAGAGCGAAATAAAAGTGGATAGATAGAGGAGACACAGTAGTATGTGTATGTCCATCGACAAAGTCCCAAGTGCCTTGTCAGGCTGTGTAGAGAGGCGGCAAAACGACGCAGATACTCACCATTTTGCACGAGGAATCCTTTCCTTATCTTACAACAAAGCGGCCCCCTCTATACGTGGAGCTTGCAGGAGCCACGCTATTTTGGCCAATCACAACGTCTTCGAAGCGGCGATCACACTGGTGGAAATTGAACATCGTGGTCTATTTCCACCAGTCAGATGCGAGAAACAAGTTGAAGTGGTCTTCCCAATCAGCTTGCCTATTTTTACGGCTCATTCCCGGACGTTCATGGTCTTGGCGTCTAAAATGTTGTCAACTGGAAGGAATTCCATGGCGTCGCCTGGAAACGACAGCTGTGAGTCATTGCCACGGCCTGTACATCGACGGTCTTCCACTCGATCGAGTGTCTCGACACCAGCTCCTCCATCTCGCTCCGGTCGGATTACACCTGTGAAGAGGGAAATGAGCATCACAGAGCAAATAGCTAGGCAAACACGCAAGTCCACGGTCCTCGATCCCAAGAATGCATTGCTAGTCATGGCTATTCCAGACTACGATGACTACAAAATCATGCAACCTTATAGCTGCAGATCACTTTCTAATAAGAGCAAATTTGTGGGTGGTCGAGACTTCATTACGCGCCACAACCCACAAGAAGTCAATGCCTTCAAAATGCAGTACTCGCGCGATGTTGGCAATTTGAATCGACATCGATCTATCTTGGCACCACCTACTTCTAATCTCTCAACGGTGGGTTTGATATCATCTTCATCCAGTTCGATCGGTTCTTTGGCCTCACCTCCTAAGAACAGCACAAGTAACAACGACAAGTGGTTGAAAGACGGCTCATTATGGCGGAAAACATTCACATCTACCATGAAAGCATGCTGGGTTCTAACTGACTACGGCATTCAAACTTTTATCGGCCCGGAATATCGACTGACGACGCGAACACCAGTTCTCCCAGTACTCCCATCACCGAGACCTCAGAAACCGCCCATGCTCCCCTTATCGTGTCGATCTCCTGCAACTTCAGTACGACCGGACACACCTTCATCGATCGTAGTATTCTCGGCTCGTGAGTCGGCCCGGAAAGGTATAGGTGTGGACCTAGCAGACGAGAAGACATTAGCGGCACTCTCGCGACTGGCAGTGAGTACTCCCAAATCTCGCACACCTCCCTGTTCACCGTCAATGCGAATTGTCAACACGACAACCGCAAAAAACGGTAATGAGAGTAGTGATTCTACTTTATCAAGTTGTGAATCACGCTCGGATGGAGCAGATCTGCTTTCTCTAGCTCCTTACGCCGATATTTCATGGGAAAAGAACGATGAGTATGAACACGACCCAACTGCTTCAAGCACTCCATCACAGCAAAAAAGGACTGTCGGCTTTACTACACCCGCTTCAGAACAACGACTCCCTGTGCTGTCCTCAGTGCCCCAGAACTTTGCAATGGAGGTGTCACCACCGTCACTAGCGCTGGGAACACTTCAAGCTGGACAAGTTTACTTATTCCCAGTAAGAATTCGAAATGTGGGTTCTCGGCAGGAGCGATTTCGTGTGAACCGAGTGGCCGTCACATGCGCAGGTTTTGATGCCTGCATAGCGGAAGCCAACTATCAGCGTGAGTCTGCACGTTTGGCACCTGGGTTGGCGGCAATTGTCACCGTAGCTCTGAGCTTTCGTCACCCTGGTCGAGCTGCGGGGTTCCTGTATGTAGAAGCCGAAGGACTTGGCACATGCGAGATCGAGATAAAATGCATCGTACGATAGATTCGCACCATTTGATCTATAGACGCCAAGTTGGCTGAAGTTTTACATGTGTTCGTCAGAACTTCTGAGTTCGTATTGATCCCTTGCGCACTCTGAAGGCATTTGGGTATGAGTCGACGATCTGTTCGAGGGAACTAGATGATTTCTTTCATGAGCTGTTGGAAATTACTCAATTGGAACCCACCGATGCAATTCATATTGGCGGTGGATTGCATGTACCGAATTCCCTTTGTTATGACCTTCTATATGTTATGGCATACACCACCCATTCAGCCAATCAGAGGCCGAACGGGAAAGACCCGTGTGCATCCTTTGTTATCACATACAGCACTTCAAACCGTATTTCCCGCAGCTCATTTTGCCATCGAATGGCTCCCGTACAGCAATGAAGACCAAAAGGGCGACCCTCGTCTACCAAGAGGACACAAAGGTGAAGGCGAACTCTGTATTGTCTTATGCTTCCTTCCACAAACTAGAAATCCTAAATCATCTCACCACTACAACGATATACAGCAAATAATCAACCATTTCTACCCAGAGCTGCCTCAGTCAAACTTGAATAGTCACTTGGGGAGATGCTACTTGTATTGGCTGGTTTCAGAAAATGTGGTTTATTTGAGCAATGTGATGATAATGAGGACTGAATCCTACGAGAACGCTAACGATGTTGCCGAAGAAGTGCTCCGGCCGCGGCTGCTTGACAAGAAGATAGGTTCTTTTACGTTAGATGACAATTTCGATGGCATGTTTCGCGCGGTAGCTGAGACTAATGAGCAACAATAAATGCCATTTCGTTTTTGGCCTTGAGCGTTCACTTCAGCTAGACAGGACAGGCGCCGCCTGGTCTATGTTGGTACTATGTATCGTATGCCATAACAAAGGGAATTCGGTACTGATAATACTGTAATGGCTACTGCACTAAATTGAAATTTGTAAAAGGTTTAGGACTAGCAATACAGAAAAATATGGAGCAGGTCCGGGAGCTCCCGAGCGGTAAATGCATCCGTAAATACTCGCCTGAGCACCCTCTCTTTGACGCCGGCACGCGGCTGTGGGCGACCAAGTACTACCAGGAACCAGAGTGCGATTGCGTGAAATATTCATGGATAAAGTGTTTCGTGCAATTGATGGGTAATATTTTTGTTGCAGATCAATGGTACAAATTGAAGAAGTCGATGGCAATCCACAACCAACAACTACGATTGCATGTCGACTGTCCAATTGCAACGTGACATTCCAATCCGTAGCGGCGTACGAGGAACACTACGATATGTGAGTTTTGATGAGGTGGAAAACATTTTTAGTGGAGACTGAAGGACTGTGAATAGGGTGCACCGCAACATTTGTCGAGAATGTTCGAGGTCGTTCCTGAGTTTACGTCTGTTGGACATCCACATCAGGTGAGGGATAGTGAAAAAATTAATAGGAAGACTGAGCTGACCTGGTGGTAGTGAGACCCACGATCCCTTTTTCAAGATATTGTCCAAGAAAAAGCCGATGTATGCGTGTCTAGTGGATGGTTGTTCGGAAATGTTCAAGCACGATGACAAGAGGAATCGACACTTGGTCCATGTGCACCAATTTCCGGAGTCATTTTCGTTCCACCAGCGCCGCAAGCAGAAAGAGAACGGATCTGGTTGTGTTAAGCATGACGAGAATAACGAGAAGCTGGAAGTAGATACTGAAACAGCCAAGAGGCGTGAAGCTCGGAAGCGTAGACGGCAACAAAAGAAGAAAAAACTCGCGGAGCAGGCCAAATTTCAAGGCGCTGACATGCAAGTTGACACAGGAACTGGTGTTGATAGCGATATCAATAGCGAAACCACACAGAGTGTGATCACTGATGTTGATATGGCGGACCTACAAGAGAGCATGCAAGATCTACGTATCCCAAAGAGCGTTCACTTCGGCCGTAAGCGGAGAATTTAAGCGACTCGTGACGCATGTAGCTCAGCAGAAGCACAACAGTAATGAACCCAAAGGGTTTACAAATGGAGTGAATTTAATCCGAGGACGATTCACCATGAGTGATGCGGGCAATTCGTGGTGTTTTCATCGCAATCTGTACTTGCAATCCATCTGCAGCTCAGAAAAAGCTACTCGTCGATGTTCGTGGTGAATAATACTTTGTACTCCGACGGAAAAGTGCTGACCGACGCGACAGTGTTTATCACCTTGGCGGATATGGCTTGGATATCTGTTGCCTTGACGACGCGGGTATGGTCTTGTTTCACCCACTCCAGCATCTTACGAAGTGTGAAATCTTTCGGATACTCGCCGATGTACGGGAGTCAGTTCATAGACCTTAAAGCCAATCTCTTCCAGGGTGCGATGTATTGATTTACCCGTAGTTTTTCAGGTCTTGCGAGCTGACCGACCTAACTTCCACAGGCATTGAAGAATTGAACATCTATCCATACTCGGGCACCAAAATGGAGAAATTTGCTGAAGCGGCCAGGTAGAAATCGTCTTCTTTCAGTAAACTTGTTCGGAAAAGAATTTATACCGACGGAAACAAGACGGCCACAATTTCCTCGTGGTATTTGCTTCGAAGACGAAGTAGAAATGTACGCCACAAGCTGAAGCTGAAGTCCCGAATAGGCTCACGAATGAGCGTGAGGAAAGGAACAAGGCTGTGTGAGCTGTGTGTTGCAATCAATTCTCGCATTGGAGATTCCAAATGCCGCAAAATTGCGACGATGCAGTAAACCTGAAGGCAAAAAGCATGGTGTCAGAGGTTCGAAACTACCCAGCGCTTTGTTACTTACCTGAAATTCCGCTCCGTATAATATGCTAAGATAGGTGTATACGACCACATTTTCCCAGTCAAAATAGTTCCAGAAACTCTGACTGTGCCATCGCTGTACAAGCATCAAGAGTGAGCAGTGGCATTGATCTATGACTTGCAAAACCTGATTCGATAGAAATACCAATAAATTAATACGGTAGAACGTCTTCGTGAGGGAAGCAAACGTACCTGAGGAAATTCGCGTCTCATTATGATGTTCACTCCCTTTGCAATAGCTATGGCTGGTGGAGTTAGAATACCTTCATCACAACTTTGTATAACGCTTGGCCAGAGAAAAACAGCCGATGGATTGCGAATGCAATGTGACAGGAAGCGCAGGATATCGGATTCCTCATAAGTTGGATATAATACCATCAAAATCGTAACGGGAAAGCAGTCCATGGCAACTTTACCAAACTTTTTGACGATACAGTGAAGCAGTGTAGGTGATGAAGCGAGAGATAACTCGTGCGCGTAGTTCTTGTACCAGCGGTTCATCAACTTTCGTGCCGAATCTGTCGGGTAAAACATTTCGCTATTTTGTGCTGAGCTAGTGGCAGTGTTCATGCCGACATCAAGATTATCCGTGTTCGAGTTGACTGGCATTTCTAAGCGACTGCGCTTGCTCATAACTAGGTTGAAAATAATTTTGGCGAAGGCCTTAGTGAATGCCACCGCTGATTTGCATGCAACAGAGGCGGGGGTTGCCATGGGTTTTGTCTCCAGGTCTCTAATAAGCTCCCATGAAGCTTGCGAGATCAACACAAAATCCATAGGTGCTGAAGAGCCCGACTCAACACCATCTTTGATTGCCTGGAGTATTTTATTCTGCAACGTGAAAGCAAATTCCGATATATCTCTTTCCATTGCTTTCTCCACTCCAGCTACCGTCTCATCAATACTGTTTTGTCGAGAATAGGCATCAAAGTCGCACAGTTCGTGTCGAGGCAGTTTCTCGCAAGGACCACCAATACATTCAAAGTTGTAGCAAAGTTGTTTCTCTAGAAATACACATGGTCCCAAGATTTCGTCGTCACTACACAGTAAGTCGCGCTGGAACAAGTTTTTATCATCAAGTTTCAATATCTGGATTTCTGAAAGCAGATCACTGCATTGGAGCATTGCAGGTACGCTCGACGCTAGAGAAAGAACCAACTGAAATGCCACACAGCAGGTGTCTTCGGTATGACATGAATTTGTGCAGAATCCAAGTGTATGTGTGGCAAGCGCTTCCTTAATGAATTGAACCAAAGGGCTTACTTCCATCGAAAAAAGCGATAGTGACGCATACTGTGTGCTCAAACAGCACTGCAGCAGTTGTAAGCGTCCCATTGTATCACTTAGCTGCGTAGGACATTCATCATCGGGACTGTTTAAGGCCACAGTAAAGTCAATTGTTTCTTGAAGTTTGCAGACGACGTGATAAATGCTCGTTTGTACATCAGCGAGTCTAAAAAATGTTTCAGCATTTGCCGGGTGAGATAAACAAGCAAGAGTCTCACGAACATTGACAGCTGTAAATTTATCCTCGGGTACTCCGTGCATCCAGTCTTTCCAAGCTAGTGATTCATGAGCACAGTATACTCCATCTCCTGATTGACACATTGAAGCGATAGAGGAATGTGAATCATCCAGTGGTGATCGAGAACAGCAACGTTTCCAGAGCTTGTCGATTGCACCAACATGATTTTCCACCTTGAAGGAGTGAGCAGAGGCTATTGTTCTTGTGGCTAAATCAAAAAGTCTGCTCTGATCTCCCTGCTGTATTGTTTTTTCGCTTGAAGCTCCATCCAATGTATGCAGAAAGCGTTTGCATAGACCACAGATATGCTGTGCTGCGTCAGCACTGGGATAACGTGTCACTGCATCTGTCACCGCCTCGTTTGATATGATCATCTGAAGAATTTTTTCTCCAGAATGTTGGATATCAGCTTTACTCAAAGCACTGGTCCGTGACATTTTGGAGATATTAGCAACCACGAATTGACATACTTCGGTGGCACTCTTTGGGTGCCTAAACGGGAACCATGGATTATTATCTTGGATATCTGTTGTAGCGAAGGCTAAATTCGAGGAGTCCGTCCAACAAGCTTCGATGATCTACAAAACAAAGCAATGTAAGTCCCATTCAAAAATACACAAAATCACAGCGATGTCATGCCTTCCCAAGCCCTGCGAGTAAATCGTCGATATGTGCTGCATGGAGATAAGTTGCAGCGCTGATGGAAATACATTCTACCCATCGCTCATTGTACGATGCAACAGCACCTTCGTGTGAATATGTTGACACTGTGAGCATCTACATTGCAAAAATAACCAGCACGTTAGAACAACAAGTTACTAAGTTGAAAATACCAGAAGATGATCAAATACTACAAACCGCTGTTATTGAAAGGACGAGCGCATCAATAACACCAGTTCCGAGGTGCTCATAATCCGCTTTCAATTCCTCACGCAGCACCTGTCTCAGCGAACGGCGTTCACATTAACCTTACTCAAATTCAGCATTGAAAGCGTGTTCTTACCTCACCAGATATTGGGATATGCACCGTGTGATACAGGGAATCGTTGTCATCTGCAGCAGTTTCCAAAACAGGTTTTTCCCACATGATACGCCGCTGTTTAATAAACGAATGCGCAGACATTCGTTGCCACCGGCTCACTAATTCTCGTCCTTCGTGGTGCTCGCAAGTATAAGACAAGGTACTCAGTGCCTGGATAACAATTTGAAGCATTAGGGATATTAAATTAGCATGATTTGTCAAGTACAGCTCGACTTACGCCTTGAAGGGTACGCTTTTCAATAGCATCAATCGAAGGGTTCGATGAATTTATTGAGGCTAATGGACGCACTCGGGATAAGTACTGGAGTAGATCAACGATGAAGCCGGATTCGTCAATCGCCACAAAAAGTTGCTGTGGGTTTGGAGCATTAAGCATCCATAGCTTAAACCATTGTAGTGGATAGTCGTCAATCAAACACAACATCATGAAAGGATTAATCCGCTTGGCTTCAACTTCGGTTTCTCCCTTTGAATACATGGTAAGAAGCCGAAATGTCGAGTGCACAAGCTGAGCGAATGCCTCGGTTGCAAAATACACCCAGTGCCGTAAGACCTTGTAAAGTAATGTGGACAAGACGCGAAAGCAGTCTATAACAGCGACAGACCGTGTATCGGTGGCTTCGTAAACGTCCTGGCGATCCAAGAACAATTCTCCAGTTTCCAAGTGAAGACCCATAAAGTCGAGAACTGTCCAATACAGCTCGAGAAACGGAGTAGCATCTTCAACGTGGTTGACCAAATCGTGTATAACCCTTTTGGCCTGTTGGGCAGAATCACATCGTTCACCTCGAATATCTGTATCGAAGAATAGCCCAACTACTGCAGCACAAACAGCAGGAAATATTGGCCCAGAATGGATGATCTCCACTGTGGGCATCTAACAACCAGGTCATGAGCAGTCCATCATTTCAAGGAAAACAAATTAGTCCTACCTGCATCAGCTCATCCAGACCGGCTGCACGCTCGTGTATGTCGGTACTCTCCATCCGTCTAATTGTACTCGGAAGGTCCTCCATACACGGGAAGCTATCAACAGCACTAGGTTAGTTATACTCCTAGCAGCCACTGCCTTTGTTCCCACCTCATCGCCGACCTCGAAATGTCGTTGAAATCGTCATCAAAAGTCAAGTTCTCGAACGAGCAGCTCTCGAATCCCGTGTCCAGACCTTCTGCCTCTCGTCCCTCGTCTGTTTTTGGCTGCTTCTCTCTTATCTCCGCCAGACTTGGTAGTATTTCCCAGAATTTGGCCAAGAAGTGCTCGTCCTCGTCTTGAATTTTGTGATTCTCCTTGTCTGCGTTCAGCGTCTCCTTCAACCTCGTCACTTGGTTTTCCACGTCACTCTGCAATTGCTTCAGCGTCGTCTCTAGTTCGCTGCTTGTCTGCACTTGAGCCTTGGCACGTGTCACAACCTCCGTCGGATCCTGGAGTTCACCAGACGTTGTGGCACGCACAGCATCATCAATACAACTGCCAACGCGCGACTTGAGCACGTTCCGGATGAATTCCACCACTTGCAACTGCCAGAATGACGGCTCATGGTGCTGTAGATCCAGTATCGTCGACTGGAACCCCTCCACCAAGTCATTGAGCTGCCACAAATAAAGACCATAACAAGCGTGAAGATGCGATAGAAAGGATCACACTATGTAATATCGTACTGGTGCGTTCTCTAGTAGTGGGTAGAGTGTGTGGTCAATGAGAGAACGCTGCTGCTGCAGTAGTTCCTCCAACGCACTCGTCTCTTCAAGATCGGCCATTTTTAACTGTCTTCAACATCTGAACTTGCCATAATCCCACATTCCGCAACTCTAATTGTGGCAAATCAAGCAGTCCGTGCCAAAAATGCGTCGATGGGAGTTGGCGCTAGTAGCATCCGCGATACTGCTATGCCAAGCGGGTCTATTCTACCTACAGGCATGGCGTTGTCAGGTGCAATCTCAGCAGCTTTCATCCGATGCTCTAACCGTGTTGGTGGTCACGGATGTGCATTTACTGGGTAGACGTCGACGCTCGTCCGTCGAGCGGCTGTGGATAGATTGGCAGGTACATGCAGCCGCTAGGGCAGCAGTGGATGTGCACAGACCTCAAGTGGCGCTCGTATTGGGCGACCAATTCGACGAGGGCGGGCGCTGGACGTCAGACTCCGATTGGGACGACTATGTCGGACGGTTCTTCCGAGCCTTCGCCAGCTTCCTGCCCTTGAAAACGCTCTACCTCGTGGGTAACCACGACACGTCGTTCGGACGGGACATGAGGATTGAGGATCTCAAGCGCTACGAGGTGGCATTTGGGGCGGCGAACCGCATTGAGGAGATTGAGGGACATACATTTGTGAGTCTTAACACCATGGCACTCGACTCGGATGTGACTAGCAAGGACGTGCAAACAGAGGCCAGGAGCTTCTTGGAGAGTCTGAACTTTAATGAACTGCGAGCGCGTACGACTGGGAGAGTTATACTACTCACTCACTTGCCACTCTTCCGTGTAGACGACTTGCAGTGTGGAGAAGAGCGACAACGCGAAGCAGGTCACGTCACGTACGAGGCACCCGACTTCAAGTACGAGACGCACCACCATGTGCTCTCACGCGAGCTTTCTGCCGAGCTACTCGACAAGGTTCAGCCTGATTTGGTGCTATCAGGCCATACACATGCGTGGTGCGAGTACCAGCACTCAACGGCTATGGAGTATACCGTTCCAGCGTTCTCATGGGGACAGCGCCCGGACCCAAGCTACGCGCTGTTGCGACTGCCACGGGCTGGTACAGCGGGTCAGCTAGATGTGACGATTTGCCACTTGCCCAAGGAGCCACTCGTTTTTGCCATGTACGCCGTGACTGTTATCATCATCGTGCTGGCTCATGTCGTCAGGTTTGCGCGGAGATTGCGTGCACCCAGGACAAAGGAGAAGGGCGCGTAAGCATGACGGGGGTTCTGACGTCTGCTTCAGCCGAGATTAAACTCAGCTGAGCCACGTGGACGGCCTTGTCTGTAGTAGCTGACGGCTCATCTCGACACAGCAACTAGCTAAAGGAATGAACTCCGCGTACTTGTAAAGCACCTTACAAGTTGCACTGCAGTGTAACTGAGACCAGGATTTCGGCAAAACAAGATAAACTCTGAAGCGCGCAATCAAGATTTAACAGGCTGTTGGACGGGCTTTTAACATGACCAGTTCTCGTTGAAGACCTTGCGTTCCGCTTGCTCTTACCCACGAGTCGTCAGTTGGGCCAGTGGCCCTGGGCCTGTGCTCACGGCCTGCTTTAACACGTTGAAGTCACCCTAGTCGTCTGCAGCCACAACTGGCGCACAACAATCGACTGCATTTTGCACTGTGCATCGATAATCGCATCGATATTGCATTTATTTAAGCATTTTTCTGAGCTTCTGCTAGTTGGTTCAGGAAGTGGTTGCAGCACAGACTGCAAGCAACGCTGATCGACTTGCCCGAGTGCCACTGGAGAACTGCAACGTGCCCGTCCTCGTTACACGAAATCCCTCGCGATTACATCGTCCTGTTTAACACCACTAAATCACCGACGGAATCTGCTCCCACCTTGCGGTCTAACGTGCTGGCTGCTGCTCAATTTGCGACGCCACCAAGCAGCAAAGTGATTCAGTGAGGACGACACACAGTATATAACACATGCAGTGACAGACATGAACTGTTGCTGCTATTGCGGTCGTGGTTGAAGCCGTCGAGGGAGAATGGACCGGATACTGAAAACTTCAACTTGTCACCGAGATGGCCCGTCGCTGCGCCGATGAGCTGACACAGCTCTCTTTCATCAGTCTGCAACGAGCGCTGATTGGCCAGCTCCGATTACGCGCACCAAGGACCGATTGCTCCGCACAGTTCGACTGGCTCGACGGGCTCCGTTGCGTCGGCAAGCAGCAGCGACTAGTGTCGTTTTGCTCACAACCTCCACTGTTCTATCACTCGTCGAGCTCTTTAATATCAATAGCACGTCGCCACCTTCACACATCGCCCATGAGCAGCGGTTCGATTTTCTTATTTTGGGTCCTATATTCGTCTCTACGGCCTTGTTTCCAAGAGCAGTCATGTTTCCACCCAAAATGCTCTACAACTGTAAACCTCTGCGACATCATCTGCCCAAAATAGCAGAATCGATGTACCCAAAGTACGACCAACATCCGTCGTGACAGACGTGTGCCATTGCTCGCAGTCCTCAAGAGACCAGCCACAGCTCAGATCGATTCTTCCGCTGTTAAACGATGGAGACGCCGCTCGCGCACGCCTTCCAACCAACACCGCCACACACACTAGACGACGAGCTGTACCCGTTCCTCGACGGAGAAGGCGAGTCGCCCGACAACGAGCTGTTCATGGGCGTGTACCCCGCGTCCATGGCCGATCTGGACTTTGCTGCCACAGTTCAGGCGCTCCCCACACACCAGAATGACACGACGCTGCTGCAACTCAAGTTCGATGAAAGTCTGTTGCATCAGCCACTGAACCTGCCACAGAACTCGGCTCCATTGTCCCCATCGGCCTTCCACGATCCCCCCAAGCAACACAAGACGTTCTTTAGTCCGTCGCCTCGGAAGAGCTCAAGATCGAACAGTCGCCAGCGCGCCCGTCCACGTGTTGCATCTGCACCGAGCTCCACACGATCGGATTCACCCACGTGCTCTCCACCGTCAAGTGTCCATGGAGGAAGTGATGGAGGAGGCTCGAGTCTGAAAGACTCGGAAGAGATCTTGAATGCGCCTGTGAAGAGCCTCACTGAAGAGGAAAAGAAGCTCCGAAGACGTGCACAAGTGGCCAAGTCGGCGAGGAAGCATCGTAACCGACAGAAAGAGGAACTTGCGAGACTTCGAGAACAAGTACAGATGCTGCAAGAGCAGATGGCCCTCATGACCCATCAGGGATCCAACTCACCTACCAGCATCAAACGTGAACAAGACGTCATTACTCAGCATCGCAAGAGGAAGAAAGTGGACGAAGAGGATGTGAGTGGGGTGCTCACCAACCCGAACGTTGGACTCATTTCCATGCCACCGCAGAAGCCTCAAATTCAACACTGGTACTATCGTTTACCCGTTGATACGCTCGAGCGATCAACCATGTTGATGCGCATCGCTGACAAGCGTATGGCCATTGGAGAGCAGTACATTCGTGCGGAATTTGGTGCTGGAGTGTCGTATCCTCTGACGGACATCAAGCTAAACTCCAATGGACCTGACCTCGAGATCAAGCAAGTACGGGGACGACTAGTGTCGGGATTCACCCATCACGAGGTGGGCGAGGCATGCTGGAACTCGTTCTCGAACTTCATCTTTGACGTTCCTGAACGATTCCGACGTCACGTGACGTGTGAACGACTCATGGAGCTGGATTCCAACACTCGCTATGGGCGCACGATTGTTCCTGTGCTACGTGATCACAAGGGTCGCATGGTCTACTTCCACTCGTATTTTTTGGTTCGACGACATGTGCGTGATGACTACGTGATGATCACATGGGAGACAATCACGGACGATGACCTGTACCCGCCTTCAGCAGACGAGAATCCGGAGACGACCTTGCGCAATGATGAAGTGGGCTGGTACGTTCATTGTTTACTGAAGTGTTTCTATTGTGCTGTTTGCTAACATCAATTGTTTGGTACAGCATGATTTTGGAATCAGAGCGCACGCCTGACAAAGTTGTACGCACCACATTTCGTTCCATCACGCACAGCACACCACCGGTTGGTGTCATGACGCACCCTCGTGGCAAGGTGAACGAGGCATTCCTGACGGTATTCTGTCGCAACGCTGACATCGTCGAGAACTCTGCTTGGAACTTGTTGATAAAAACGCATCCAGAGCGCGTGCCCAAAGCGGAAGTCGTCATGTGAGCTAGACCTTCCATTTCCACAAGCTAAGTAACTCGCCAAGTGTGATTGTCTCGTGTTGTTGGAACAGTGTTTGTGCAAGTGCAGAGAATAATAATCCCTAATGTATGAATTTATTACCATTGCTTCACACACTGATCATTCTAGGTTGCGAAGCGTGGCTACGAATGTAGCTGAGCACAGACTCACCACAGATTTTGGCTCCTTCCTCTGACTTTCGTAAATAATTCGCGACTTTGGGCGAGGAAGGAGACAATGTGACCGAATGTAGTTTTGTGCAGATCGATCGATACACGACACGCTCCA
This sequence comes from Phytophthora palmivora, assembly GCA_008079305.1. Taxonomy (NCBI): domain Eukaryota; phylum Oomycota; class Peronosporomycetes; order Peronosporales; family Peronosporaceae; genus Phytophthora; species Phytophthora palmivora. The sequence continues at coordinate 124,130 of VOQZ01001116.1, read as the reverse complement.
GGCCATCATGACACAGCTCGCGACGGACCATAGCACTGTTAAAAAACACATCGTTAGCAAAGTAACTCACTCGTAACAAGAAAACAAAGACGTACGCTCCGATGAGATCGCGCTTGATAGTCGTCTCGGGTTTGACAGGATATAGGTCATCTTGATCCGCAAAATCCCATACTAACACTCCGTAATTGTCACTCATCCGATAGAATACAAGCGAGCGAGATTCAACCGATACACTTTCTGTCTCGGTCTCCACACTTTGGTAGTTCACGTCCAACTTCGCGTAGCTGATGTTGCCTTGGGGCTTATCCAAGACCTCACCATTTCGTAACACTGTTGTATATTGCGGCCAGTCGGTACCAACACCGAGGATAGCACTGCATGCTGACACGAACACAGTCTTCAGATCCAATACATCAAACGCGTAGGCTGCGACGGTGGTCACAACCTGTTGATGCTCGCTCAAAGCTGGCACGATGCGCGTGACAATTGACGGTGATCCAGCGAAATTCATCCCCTCCGTCTCACGTAGGAGAATCTGCACAGCCAAGTCTGCTTTCGAATCTGTGCACATTGTCAGATAGTCTCGTCGACGCGCATATGCAGTCCGTCCCAAATGCGTGAAAGTGTGTAGCAAACTAGACATGTTGAGCTCGGCATTCGTGATAGGCGAGTTCATGACGATTCCCTGTATCGACGCGAAGAAACGTCGTTGCATCACCAGCGCACGTCGTAGCTGCTCATTCACTTTCTCTGCTTGACGTCGCTTGTGCTGCTGGGCCATCATATACTCTTCCGCCTCAGCGACAGCACCATCCGGTCGCAACAATTTATGCTTGGAACGTAGTGAATGGAGTTGCTCTGTGAGGTCCGTCACCTCCTTTTTCAAGTCGAGCATTTCGTGTTTCTTGCGGTATCGGTGGCGTCGTGCACTCACTGCAACTTGCGCCCTTCGCTTTGCCTTGCGATCCGTCATTTTGTCAGACAAATCTACAGATACAAACACAGGAGAATCGGGCGATGCACCTGCATCGTCACTGCTGCTGGTACCATCCGTGCTCGTCGTTGGGGCAATAGCGTTCATTGGAACATCGTCCATCATTGTTGCCATTCCGTCCGCCTGGAACAGGAAATCGGACAGCAAATTCACGTCAAAGTCCGTGTCGCCTACGGATCCTGAGCTGGTTGATCCGTCGCCAAGGTAGACCATGTTGGTAGTGTGATCAATTCGAGAGTGAGCTCAACCATCGTTATCTATCCGATGCCGTTTACAATTTTAGTCAACGTAATCGAGGACGCCATTTGATGACGCCCCCAATTTGATTAGACTCAGTTACGGTTTGCCGCAAACTTTGCGACCAATAAAAAGCAGATCGCACGTCATTTGCTTGTGCATTTGTCGCCGATGAGTAAGTGCGCTTCAACCTGTAGTGGGTATCCAACTTGGATTCCGAGTGTCTGCAGTTCATGCATTACGTGCCTATGCAACATAAAATATTGAGTAGCACTTTAAGCACTGGTGACAACTTGTCGCGGAGGTACATGCACAAACTGTAAATTGAAGGCGCTTACAATACACCTACGATGGCGCGTCAACACGAACTGGTCGCTGTGTTGGTCTTGATGGACTCATACACCAGCGATCCGCAGATTTGAGCGCACAGCTGCCTCGATTTCGAGAAGCGTTCCAAGCTCGGTGTCAGGTCGGATGAGTCCACCATGTGCACTTTTGTGCAGATATTTCGGCAAACTATCCGCTCCACGCCATCCATGCAAATTTCGGGTTGTACCAGTACCCTGTAGACAAATCAATAACAGCACGAACGTCAGACTCTAGGAAATCGCGGAATAATTACAAACCAAAATTCACGTACGCTCCGATGGTGCACCGCGTAGTAGTCGTCTCCTGCTGTAGAGGATTCATGTCATCCGCATCGACATAATCCCACAAGAAGATACCGCAGTCCTCAGTCATGCGGTAGTACGAGATCTCTCGGCTCTCCACCGCTACTCGATCACCAGTAACATCGCTCTCGTAGATATTGTGAGACATTCCATATCGGATATTGAGCTTCGTCGGGGGCAGGTCGACAGCCTTCATGGAGGAGGTCACAAGCGTATAGTTGGGCCATACCGCCGCGCAGTTCATGACGGCATGGCATGTGGCCTTGAACGTTTTGTACGCGTTCCTTGTTTCCAGTGCATACACTGCCACTGTTGTCATTCCGAAGCCATCACGTCCCAAGTCGATCTGTTGGCATGAAATATGTGGCGACGTGAACGGTTTGATCCCGCCCGTTTCCTCCAAAATAATTTGTTTGGCCATATCAAGCTTCGCATCAGTGCAAACTCGTTCCAGATTGCGTACACGAGAGTACTGGTCCTTCAATAGCCGCGTGGGTGTGTGCAAAAAGTTACGCATGTTCAATTCAATGCTGCAAGGCATTGCCTCGGAAAACATCGACCGAAGATTGCGCACGAATCCACTCTGCAGAAACAGAGCTTGCCGCAATTGTTCATTCATTTTCTCCGATTGTCGCCGCTTGTGGCGCTGTGCAATGGCTCTCTCTTCCCACGCTGCCACAGCATTATTAGCACGCATCATCTTGTGCTTCGATCGAAGAGCATCCAATTGCAGCTCCAAAACGTCTGCCTGTGCCTTCAGCGTCATCATTTCGTTCTAAGCAACAAAAGTCAAATTAATCTCTAAATCTAATGGTCTCCATCACCAAAAGTTCCACAAACCTTCTTCCTGCATCGTAGACGTCGAGCACTGCTAGCAACTTGTGCTCGTCGTCTTGCTTTGCGGTCCATCTGTTCTGATTGAGCCAATAAAGAGACCGCCATCGTCTTCTTCGCTCTCTTGGGTCTCTCAGCAGTCACCACCAGTTCCTCCGTGCTACTCAAGTCAGCTGTGTCACTACTGATGTCTCCAGTTGGCGATGAGTCCCCTGATAAAGTCTCCACTCTATCGGACGGTAGCAAGTCAGACAGCAAGTTCATGTCCAGATCGTCCGCTTCTACTTCTCTGCAGGGCCCACAAGTCCACAGGCGTTTAACTGCAGCGGTTGCAGCTCCACGTCGAGGAAATCTACGCATAAGACACTTAGAACAGTCACAAAGAGAGCTACACGCGATCGTTCGTACCAACGTCGAGCGAGTTCAGCCCTGGTGTCATAACTAGCACATCATCCTTCTCCATTCTTGCAAACTGGCAAATGAGGGAAAATAGCACAGTAACGTGTCAATTTGGTACAGATGTACCACAAAGGAATGATTACGCAATGTTACCGATTTCGTTTTTTAGGTTTTTGAGAGGTCCTACACAGCAGTGTCTTGCCAATCTGTGGCGCCTTCTTTGATGCTTTCATAGATCATCATATCCTCCAGTAGTGCAAACTTTTTCACATTAAGTGATGGCTTAGGCGAATTCATCAGAATTTGCATATCAGTGCAAATACTGCGGCAAACCATACGCTCCACGCCGTCCGGGCAGACTTCAGGACGAATTACCAAGCTGCTCCATTATCCATTCCTCGAATGTTAGTTAATATGACAGTAAGTAAAAAATGACAAAGTACTTACGCTCCGACCGTGTTGCGCTTGATCAATGTGCTGGACTTGAGAGGATACAAGTCGTCAGCATCGACAAAGTCCCACACTAGAACACCACATGAACCAACCATACGCGAATAGTAAAGATCTCGTGCTTCCGTGCATGCTTGAGCTTTTGTGGAGTTATGCTGGTAGTGGTGTTTCGTGATGCCGTACTGAATATTGAATTCCGTTGGAGGTACGTCCACAATCGTCATCGATGACTCAATTCGGGAATGTTCTGGCCAAACACCACAGGTATTCACGATAGATTTACACGCCACATCAAATGCCTTGCACGCGTTTCGTGTGTTGAACGCATAGACTGCAGTACTAGTCTTTCCAAGGCCTTCGCCACCAAGGTCAAGCTCTTGGAACAAAATCTCAGGGGAAGTGGAAACAGGAATCGTCGAAGTCTCGCGCAAAACAATTTGCATCGCTCTTTCTACCTTGGCAGCCGTACCAATAGCTTCCAAATCACGCGCCCGAAGCTGAGGATCTTTTCGAAGGTGAGTGTACATGTGCAGAAAATGCCGCATGTTGAGCGCTGTGGTCGGAGGTGCCGACTCCGTAAAGACCGACTTGAGATTGCGAACGAAATTGGTGTGGACAAAGAGAGCTTGCTGTAGTTTCTCGTTGATATCTTCAGCCTGACGTCGCTTCATACGCTGTGCAATGGCCTTCTCCTCCCAACACGCAACTGCGCTATCAGCACGCAACACTTTGTGCTTAAGGCGCAACATCTTCAGTTGTTCCTCCAAGAGATCCGCTTGCTCTCTCAGCGTCACCACCTCATTCTGAAGCACAAGGTACTGTAAGTTATAGGGTAAAGACTCTTACCAAGGACGTGCGTACCTTCTTCCTAGAGCGATAAAGTCGAGCGTTCTTCGCACTGAGCATTCTGCGTCTAATGTCTCGGTCGTCAGTATTAACTTCATCCCCTCCAGAGTCCGGTGACGACATCAGCTTTCTCTTCCTCTCGGTTCCATGTGTACCGTTTAACTCCTCTGGAGACTTCGCACTGTCGGTGCCGTCACTACTTTCCATGCTATGCCTCGACGATGACGGCGATGGGATTGAATTCGTGACGGGGATGGCATTTGGGACGTTTGAGTCTTGGGACAGAAGTTCAGACAAAAAGCTCAAGTCGACGTCGTCCATTTGGTGTTGTGCTCCATTGAGGGATCTGAAGGCTTGGGAATCTGAAGGACCAACAAGCAATTAGCTTTATACCTCGATCCAGTAACGTGCCAGGCGAACGGTACCACTACTAAACTCGTCGCTCATGGACGTCTGCTGACTCTGCCAATCGCTAAGAATTCTATACTGAGGTTAGGGAAAATCACACTTCGATGACTTCAGGTTATGACAGTGATTGAAATCTCACTTTGACTGATGACTTGAGGTTGTGGCAGAAAACTTGATAAGCTGTTGCACAACAATTTGTTTGGCATGCTCTGCCGTGCCAACCATTAGTAAACAAGTGATATGCTACCATACAAAACGACTCAGATTTTCTGACAACCGAGGTCGACAATTGCTTGCTTGTGTGTCAAGTCGTGAGTCGTGATAACAACTAAACAAATTCAGTTCTCGTCGTCATTAAAGCAACACACTACTGTAAATATTCAACCAGCAAACAACAATGCCTCGTGACGGCCTCCTACGCTGAAATTGGTCGGGCATCTGGGCAGTGGCCAACGATGGTCTGGTACACCATCGAACCGCAAATTTGCGCACCCATCTTCTTAGACTCGGAGAATCGGCGAATATCCGGAGAGAGCTGTGTCAGACTGACTGAGTGCACCTTCGTGCAAATGCTGCGGCACACCACACGCTCGACGCCATCTTCACAGATCTCGGGACGAACGACCACACTACAAAATCAAATAAACGTTAGCAAATTGCAACCACAAACCCATCTACCACGTGGAGCAAACAGCAGTTGAACGTACGTTCCAATGATGTCACGCTTGACCAACGTGTCCTTCTTCATCGGGTACAAGTCATCATCGTCGGCATAATCCCACAGCAACACTGCGCAGCGATCCATGATCTTGAAGTACGATAGTCCGCGACTTTCGACAGCCACTTCGTCCTCGCCATCATCGCTGCGGTAGCGGCAGCCCGAGACGCCGTAGCGAATGCTGTCTGAAGGAGCATCAACTACTTTGCCGTACGAGTCCAGCTGTGTGTATTTGGGCCACGCACTGCCACATCCCAGAATCGCACCACACGCGGCAAGGAAGATCTGCACCGTGTTCATCGTGTCAAAAGCGTACACTGCCACAGTAGATGCGCCAAACTCGGTTGAGCTCGTGCTGATCTGTCGCGTGCTGATGTGTGGGCGAAGGACCGGGATTCCCTCGGTTTCACGAAGAACCGTTTGCATTCCCAGCTCCAGTTTACCATCCGTACAAACAGAGGCAAGGTCCCTCGCACGCGACTGCGGGTCCGTTCGCAAGTGCGTGTACGTGTGCAGGAAGCGTCGCATGTTGAGCTCCATGTTGCTCGGTGATTCAAGCGAAAACATTGCTTTCAAGTTGCGCACATAGCCGTTCTGCTGAAACAATGCATACCGCAGTTGTGCATTCAGTTCTTCGGCTTGTCGGCGTTTGTGACGTTGGGCAATAGCTTTCTCTTCCCACTCAGCCACTGCACCATCAGCACGCATGAGTTTGTGCTTGGAGCGTAAGAAATCCAGCTGGTAGTTCAGGTTACTCGCCTCCTTCTTCAAGCTAATCATCTCGTTCTGTAACCATCAGAAACACTCAGTCCTTCCACTTCTTTACTTCTATCCACAACAACTCACTTTTTTGCGAGAACGATGGCGTCGTGCACTGATAGCCACCTGTGCTCTCCTCTTGGCTTTGCGGTCCTCTGTCTTCTTCCCTGTCGTCTCCATAGCAGGCTTCGGCCCCTGTTTCTCCAATGAAACGAGTGTTGAGTCATCGTCGCTGCTCTCTGCGGTGTCGCTCCTTCCACTGGGAGATGAGACCGCCAGCTCCTTTTCAGTTGTCGACAATGGCGACGTTGGTTCTGGCATAGCTTCGCCTGGATGCAGCAGGTCCGAGAGGAAGCTCAGGTCCATGTCGTCCACGGGCATGGCGCCGTCCAGCAGTGTTAGAGTATCGTCTAGTCCGTCTACAGACACGTGCAGGTCCATGTCTACGTTGAGGAAGTCTGAGCAATTACACATTAGAGCTGAGGTTAGTGATGTTTTGTGCTTCCAAGGCCACACATAACGCACCTGAATCGATTGACATTGTTCTGGTAAATTCTTGGAGGCAAATTGCAGAGTGAAGCAGAATTGACAGGGCTTGCGATTACGTACTCGAGATGAGACATTGAATTCGGCCAATCAAATCAGTTCTTCATCCCACTCTAGTGAAATTCAGTTGCGCATTTTTCCGCACAGACTGCAATGGTACCATTGTCTTGCAACGAAATTGTGGTTGTAGTGCTTTCCGCACAACTGTCATGGCAATAGTGGGTCAGCCACAAGATGTGATCTGTAGCTTGCGCGATGCTTCTCTTGTAAAGTACGACTGTAGTTTCACATTTAGTATTGGTGAGGTACTAATAAGATCAAAGGCTTTCCTACCATGGAGTCCATGATGGACGTCTTTCCTACGTGTTTGAGAAAGTTTTAGTGGGTATTTGCTGGTCCAAATAATAACTTGCCGCTACACATCCCGCTTTGCACACGATTTGGTTCTCTAGGCAAGTTGAAGTGACTTTGTGTGGTGCACACAATTCAAATATCAGCCAATCAACGTCCTCGTGCTCGTCATTCGCAATGAGCAACCTGGAGAGTGAGGAACTGCGCGTGCGTCAGAGCATCCTGTACACTGTCGGCCGCATCTGCGACGAAGAAGGTCTCGTGTATATTCTCCACATGTTGCTTCATCTTTTCACATACCCACTCGCTCTCTCACAGCTCACAAGCAGCAGCACGAGCGTCATACACGTATGAAACCTGCCATGTCCAAGGAAGCCATGGCGCTGCTGGCTGATCTCGTTTACAAACAATCCGAAGGTTGCCAGTGTAATACTACCAATAATTAGATATGATCTAAGTCTATATCGTACTGTAGTGATGGCCACGGAGCTGCAGTTCTTCGCACGTCACGCCAATCGCAAAATCATCAAGACAGAGGACGTCACGCTCTGTGCCAGGAAACATCCCAATCTGGTGACTAAAGCCAGATCTCGTCTATTTAATGTATTGAGCTTACATGTGGCTGGTGTGCTTGTAGACCAACTTGCTGCAAAAATATCAACGAGAAAATCTGAATTCCAGCTCCACAACAAACAAGAAGAGACGCAGGAATGTTGCAGACTCGGACTGATAAAATGTGTTTACTCTAGATTTGATTCTTTCTGTGACGTTCTGCTGATGATTTTAGTGACAATGAGTCAATGAGTCAATGAAAGGAGGCATCGCTTGCTGGATGCCTCACAGTCCCTGACCTGCCGCTGCCTTTGTTCTTGAAAGCACCTTCGAGCTGGCGGTACTCGTTCAGCACTCGCAGGGACGCCGTTTTGCGTCGAATAGCGGCTGGGCTAACGACGACGTGTCGCTGTGGGTTGATAGTGCTGCTGGCTGCTTGCTGGTAAACCTGTTTGAGCAAGTTCAGTTGCTTCGCTTTTGCTTCCAGCTCGTCGAGCAGTGGTCCTAGAGTTTGTGACAACTGTGCTGATGTTGAGCTATTGGCTTTGTCAGGATCGGATGAATGACCCCTGCGTCGATTGTTTGCCTCCATCTGGGCGACAAGATCTTTATATCGTTTGTTGAGTCCGTTGAATTCCTTTTCAGCAGACTCGACAGCCACGTGAAGGTCCTCCAAAATCTGCGACTGGGAAACACATGATGACAATATCAAAAGTGACCATCGACTGACTGAATCATGGATAGAAATGGAGGCAGGCATACCTGCATGGGGCTCGAGTACGCATTCGATGGCGCGGTCGGTACTTTAATAGCTGGTGGGATATGACGCGGGGCGTCTGTGGCCGTACTGTGGTTATGAGAGACTGCTGTCGCTGTGCTGATACCTTCTTTCGTTGGCGTCGGTGGAGTTGATGAGTCTGATTGTGGCAATACCTGTGCAATATTATCATCGACTTGCGAGATATTTTTCTCGGCACAGTTAGATGCAGAACTGTCGATTTTCTTTACGGTCTGCTGATGGCTTTGGGGATATTCTGGAGTAGTTGATCCGCCATCGTTAAGAAGTGTTGGCATCACGTATGTCGTATCGCATCGTCGTAGTGCATCTTGGATGCTTCCAATGATCGAAAACGACGGCTGAACAGAGTTTCCCAACAAGAAAGGGATGTCCCTAAACAGAAGACAGCGTCCCGTTAGTGGTTCTACCTTCACGATTACGCAAGTAGAAGAATGACATACTTGCCGAGATTAGCCTCACGCAACAGAGTCATGTTGTTGGAGCTCTTCGTCTTTTTCTTTGACGTTGATGAAGACGCTCCAGCCGATGCCTTCTTTTTCTTTAGCGTTCTGGCAGGAGATATACCACAGCTTCCCTGTGACATCGTCGAGTTTGCAGTTCTCCTTGAAGCCGCGTCATTGACTGCTGCTGCGCTTGCACGACTTGCAGCTGTGGGTTTTAGCAGTGTTGACGGTCGTATTTGTTGCTGGAGCTTTTTATTTTTCTTCATGGCCTGGTTTGCAGCCTCAGTTGCTTCCATAACTTTTGCTACCAGCTTCTCATTCAGCTGTGAGATCGACGCCATCGTTTGCTATCACAACACAGAGATAATGAATCAGAGTTTTAGCCTTCAAGCTGCCAATGTTGATGTACCTCCGAGTCTTTCAGTCGTTCTCTACTTTCAGCATGATTAGCGGATTCCCGCTGAAATTGGGCTTCAAGCAGCTCGTTTCTTTCGGCAGCGGTCTGCAGATCTTGACGGACTTGAGTAAGCTCTGCTTGCAGCTCGTTTACAGCACGCTTGTGGTTGTTTTCGGACTCCTTCAGTTCTTTGTTGACACAAAAGTAAGTAAGTGTATCACTGTTTCTGCTGACATGCACAGTGAGCGTACCAGTTTTCAGACGTGTACGATGCGACTCAGAGATCTGAAGTTGGGACTGTAAATCGTCTGCTTTCGTTGACAAATTCTTTGTTAGCTCCTGGAAGTGTTTTAACTCGGTTTGGGTAGTTTTTCGACGTTCCTCGGACTTCACGAGTTGTAACTTGAGTTCTTCACGATCACAACGAAGTGCATCATACGCTGCTCTCGCTGATTCCTTCGTTTGCCCTAGTTCGTACGAGAATTTCTTCTCCGACGAGGCCAACTCTGCTTCTCGCTTTCGAGCAGTTAGTTTGACATCCGAAAGCTGCTGCATCAAACTCTCGCGTTCCTCCTCGAGGCGACCAATTTTATATTGCAAAGCTTTGAGAGCAGATAACACAGCTCGGCTTCCTTGCGCACCACCGCCGACACCAACACCGCTTAACTTTTGGAGAGGAAGAGATAATCCTGCAGCAAACGCCCCCGGGCCTCCGAATGGTGGAGGTGGGGTGCTAAATATTTTTTTGTCGAAAGTAAGACGTTCACTTGCGGTTCCGATGGAATTACATGTCCTACCAGGAAGCTTGTCGGATACTTTAGCGTCGCCTTCATTTTCCCGCATCGATTTCGATTTTGCGTTCAACGATCCACTTGTCACATTGGAATTTACCTGTGGTTGATGAAACAAAGCTTGTCTTGTCTTCATTCCTTTATGCTCCGTCGGACGAGCTTGATTTGCAGTGGCAATTGCATTCGCTCCACTTAATGCCGTTGCAGCAGTTAAATATTCATGCAATACTGTAGCCGATGATATGTTGGGCTCTTTCGAAATGGGATTTTCGTCGCTATCATCGTGTCGAGCTAATTTCTTCAGGGTAGCCTTTAACTCCTCCATTTCTTTTCTCGGTGTATTCGATGAATCATGTGGTCTCATTGAATCATCCAAAGACATTGCTGCTGAATATCTATACGACTTTGATGTGGATTTCTTGGCTCCTTTTTGGCATTGTGGTCTCGGAGCATGTTGATAAGGTGGTGACTCGATGTCGGCTTCAAATGAGGCATCACTATCATCACTAGAAACATTGTTCATTTGACCGGAGTCAAGCTCTCCATCACTGTCACTTCCCGAAATGTCGTCGTTGTTGTTAGATCTCACAGATTGATTATCCGATGGTGGTTTTCGAGGACTACGAGCCCAGCCAGACTTTGATTTTCGAGCATGAAAAGAGCGTCGACGTGTTTGGGAGTGTGTCTTCGCTGTGTCTTGATCGGATCGAGATCTAAAAGCCTTATTCTTGCCCACAATCAAACTCCTATTGTCTTTGCTGTTCCATGTCGTATTACCTCGAGTCTTTCTTGGAGAAATAAGGATTCGACTATGTGAAGAGATCTCAATTACCTGCTCGCCTTCTGATGAGGACCAAGACTCACTGTCACTGGCGTTCCCCGAGTCGTACACACTCGTCGAATCCATTCCTACACTGGTACACGTTTCAATAACGAAACACCATTTTCCAGGGTAGGGCGCCGGTTTACGAAAAGCTGGAAACGGCTGTAATGGAGATAGGCATCAATTACCTTCGCGATGTATGATCTGCCTACAACCTGGACGTTGCAGCACCTGCATCAACAGATATATCAATCAATGTGTCCATTTCATTTGTTGCTTTGGTGACACTCAACAGGAACATGCAGGTACATAATTACTGACGTAGCGTACTGACGGCTTGCTGGGCCGAGACACGACCGAACACTACACACTCTGCAAGTGAATTGCCACCCAGGCGGTTAGCACCGTGCAAGCCTCCTGAAACTTCGCCGGCCGCAAAGAGCCCTGGCACGATCTCTCCGTTCTTGTGAATCACTTCCGAGTTCTCGGTGATCTTGACACCCCCTACAACAATGAACACAAACACATTAGAAACAACATAGACGTAGTTGGTAGATCAACGCGTACAGCGCGTACATACATACCCATGGTGTAATGAACTGTGGGGGCTACCTCCATTGCGACAATCTGCATTGGCGTGTCGATACTGGGGATACGTTGAATGGGATACGGGAATGTCTTCTTGCCAAACGGATCTTCATTGCGGCCAGCGGCAATATCAACGTAGTCGTTAAGCTCCTTCAGTAGAGCCTGTGGGTCGTCGAAGTGGCAGAACTTGGCAGCTTCCTCTACAGAGTTAGTCGTCGTAACAATACCCATGTGCTTGTAGAAGGGAAGCTCCGAAGCCATGGCCTTTGCGCCGTCCTCGAACAGCAGCATATAAGCCTCCTGGTCAGGTTGGGCCAGCATCGCATTCGACGCCTTGTCACGAGTGGTCAACTCGTCCACAAAGCGCTTGCCGTTCTTATTCAGCAGCAACGCCCCGGAGCCTCGGATGGCTTCGGGAGCGAGAAAGCGGGTACCAGCCTCGCGGTCCTTCGGATTAATGAACCCGGTAGGGTGCAGCTGCACCTTGTCCATTAGCGTGAGATCAACACCAATAGCTTCCGACATCAGAACTCCTTCACCCTGAGCCCAAACACCGTTTGTGGTCGGGTAGATCTCCATGCCAGGGGCAAAACGCTTCAGCATATTGTGGCTGGCCGAGAAGCCCCCCGTGGTCAAGATGACAGCCTTACTGAAAACCGAAAGAGTTTGCCCATCCGTAAGCTTGAGCTCCACGCCAGTCACAGTCTGGGGGAGACTGTGTTTCATCCGCCAACAATAGTTTCTTGGCCTTAGCACCCGTGAGAATTTCAATGTTGTCTCTGGTAACAATCTCCTTCTGCAGCGTGCTGATGATAGCGAATCCAATATTGGGTCCGCTCTTGTTGCGGTGGGTGCGCTTGGCTGAGTGACCGCCAAGCTGTGACAGCACCGATAGATCCACTTTATACTTCTCCAAGAATTCCTTGGCGTCTGGTGTCTAAAAGCAAGTGATCAGTAGTCTTGCCAATAACTAGTGGCAATATCAACGTACCTTAGGGATAAAGGTGTCGACAATTTTTTCAACCGCGAGGCCTCCACCGGACTTCAGCGTGTCTTGTGTAAATAACGGTTCGTCATCGGCATCTAGTGCAACATTGATTCCAGACGAGGCCTTGGCGGAATTGCCTCCGACCTTCTTCTCCTTCTCCACGAGCAAAATCTTGAGCGAGGGGTCCAAATTAGCAGCTTCCAGACTAGCAGTCAGACCTGGCACAGTAACATTTTAGTGTCGGGTGTCTAATATTTAATGGTAACATGATTAATTCACGCACCGGCTAATCCGGCGCCTACAATGGTGAGGTCCACGTGTTTTTCCATGTTGGTTGTCGAGGTGGTGACCTGGTTAGACGAACTACCGGCCAATGAGGGCAGTTGGTACAGGTACAGATATGAAACGAGACTGAGACTAAGTAGCACTGGGAGTGCCACTAGCAACAGAAATGCAGGCGAGCGACGTTGCTGTCTGCCAGGGAAGATTGAGGAATAGACCATCATCACCTACCAGGTGAAAGCGTCGAGTGTCGAGATGCCAAATGCTGTGTGCCTGCCTGAAAACGTCAAGTGTCAGGATACGTTTTTTTGCGCCTCACATTTCTATATCAACTTACCGGTATACCGCAATAGTGCTTACAAAACACAAGTCAAGATCAGTGCGTTTATCATGGACAACAATCATCAGTGGACGTACTGGACACGCAGCGTCGGTAGTGTGGACTAGATAGCATATTCGAGAGTGTCTAAAGTCGATGGTGAGCATCCACAGCTCTGTAAACTAAATGATGAGTGACGTTGGACGCATGTCTTTTCCCACAAAACTAGTTGAAACCTCGGATACAGGTATACCGGTACACAACTTCAACTTGCAGGTTGGTTTATCGACGACCTCGGAGGCGGCACGTAGTTTTTATCCTAGCGCAGTTGTAGATCGGCGTAGTTGGCGTTAGACCTTGTTTCAAGATAACATTTGGTACAGAAACCCTCGAGTCCTCTGAGGTTGGACTGCACTTCGTACTGCTTTTCAGCAAGGGTTTCTAATCGAATGAGGCCTCCCTTGACCGATTTGAATGAGGTCGTGATGGCGAATCTTCTTCGACTTGGATTTGACCGCTTGGATGGCTTCGAATGCGAAAGTGACTGGTACTAACAGCGCTCTCCTGCAGCATTGAGTAGAATACTACTTGGCTACAGAGCAGTCCATTGTTTTGTTGTGTACTGCTCACTACGATCTGCTTTGGAGATTATCACCGCGGAATTGCACATCTCTAACGTTGAACTCTTCTGGATCGTTGCCAGCAATGAAGTGCCGGGTTGCGTAACCGACTGAGTTAACTACGCCCTTAGATCCGCGACGTGAAGAGTTCGCGATCATAATGCTATACAAGCATACAACGAGTCCTAAGATCTGGAAAATGCCAAGTTTGCAGTCGAAATGAATCGTAGTGGACATTTTTCAGTCCAAGACAGGAATGTATGTACGATGATAATGCAATCTACTTTGCAATTCCTTGGGCACGATTGGTGCGAGGCGCATGCTCTCGTCGACGACACGCAAAGTTTGGGACGACCCACAACCGACTTTAAGCTTCTCACCGAGAATTCCTCACTCATTCTCGCTGTAGAGTTTGAGCACAAGAACAAAATCTTCGTATGTCAATATGTAATAATGAAATGTGCACTTTACGCAGCAACCTCGCGTTCCAATGTCGACTTATTTACAACTATGGGCACGTCATGTGTATTATTCTGCAATAGTTCCTAAGACGTACCAGCATCAAAATACTGTAGAATTAAGCACCAATTTCAGGTAACGTATATGCACTTAGTGTCTTTGGTGATGGTTGTAACTAGCGCTATCCACAAGATCTTTATCTTGCACATTACCACCACAAGGGACACAGGATTTACATTAATTACATTTCTCAAGAGGCGATACCATCGCAAATTACGTGCACCTATGGATGTAATACATGCAGCATTCTGTAATTTATTCGGCTCCTGTTGTAAAACACTGGGAAGTTCCGAGTCGGAACACGATTGTACAAGGTAAGAAACATTATTATCCGCACATCGATACTACCAAAACTAACCCTTGATGAGAGCTTTCGACTGCAGAGCCTTCTTGAAGGCCTTAATAACGCGAATTTGTGCGCGAATGCGAGCGAAACCACGCACCCAGAGCTCCTGGCCACGACCTGAGCCCGAGGTCATCTTGCGCACCTCATCTTCGTCGACCTCGCGGCAAAGGGCCATCCAGCTTGGGGCGTTCTTCATCGAAATCGAGCGTAGCACAAGACCAAGCGGCATTGATACGAAGCCCATACCAATGCAAGCGAACCACTGACCAGCGTCAAGCGGCTTGCACTTGAACCAGTCACCCGTGTGCTGAACCATTACGTACTGCATGGCGACCTGCAGCACACACACGTACAGGAACACACGGTTCTTTGTGATACCCGTAAAGATGTTGATCTCGTCGTGGATCTTGCGGCAGTTGAGCTCGTTGAAGAGTTGCGCCCACACAAACGTGTTGAACACAATGGTCATGTGCACAGTTGGATCGTCCTCAACATCCTCAGGGAGATCGGTGATGCGGCCAGACGGGATGTCAAACCACTTTTCGCCAGTAAACACAATTGCCAGCAACAGAATAAGCTGATAGATGGACTGGCCGATAATGTGCTTGGTCATTTTCTTCGAGATCAGAGGTTGCGTCTTCGGGTACGGCTTGCGCTCCAGCAATTGGGGAGTCGGTTCCTCAGTAGCAAGAGCCAATGACGCGAACGAGTCCATAATCAGGTTAACCCAAAGCATTTGCACAGCCGACAGAGGAGACTGCTCCAGAACAACAGCACCAATGAAAGCCAGCGAGATGGCAACAACGTTGACAGTCAACTGGAACTGCAGGAACTTGGCAATTGAGTCGTACACGTTACGACCCCACTTGATGGCATTCACAATCGAATTGAAGTTGTCATCCATCAGAATAATGTCCGACGCGTCCTTCGCAACAGCAGTACCGCTGATACCCATGGCAAAACCGACGTTCGCCTTCTTCAGAGCAGGAGCGTCGTTGGTACCGTCGCCAGTCACAGCAACCACCTGAGGACCGTGCGGAACAACGTTGCTCTGCATCAAACCAGTCACCAAAGTGTACTTGTCCTTCGGCGACGAACGAGCAAGCACGCGAAGCATCGGCCAGATCTTGTCGAACTCCGACTGGATGATGTTACCCTGCGAGTCCAGCACACGGTTGCGGAACGTCTGGCCGTCCATGACCAAAGAGCCGTCACCGGGCTTCGTGATGCCGCACTTGCTGGCAATCGAACGCGCAGTTGTGATGTTATCACCCGTAACCATACGCACCGTGATACCGGCGCGGCCACACTGCTGAATAGCACCAGGAACCTCCGGACGAACGGGGTCTTCAATACCGACAATCGCCACACAAGTCAAGTTCTTTTCCACATCCTCATCCGCCCAGTTGATCGTGTCCTCGGCAGGTACGTCCAAGTCACGGTAAGCCAGACACAGCGTGCGGTACGCCTGCGACGCATACTTCTCAATCACCTCGGCACCGATCTTCTCCTTGCGAGCGTTGTCCAGACCCTCGATCGAGCCGTCCACGCGCTGCATGTCTTGACACAGACCAAGCACTACCTCCGTCGCACCCTTCGTGTACACACGGCACGTCGTCGCGCTGCGACGCACCACCACCGACATGCGCTTCTTCGCACTACTGAACGTCAGCATGTGCACAATCTCGTTGTTCGTGCGGATCTCAGGGTACTCCACTCCTCCGTCACGAATGTACTGCAGCAGAGCACATTCCGTCTTGTTACCAGTGTGCTCAGGAAGACCGTTCTCAACCTTCGGAGGAAGGATCTCCGCCGTCGAGTTCACAGCGATGCCCACGCACAAAGCTTCCTTCGTTGACTCCGAAAGAGCACCAACTCCATCCGTAGCGGACGAGAACTCCTTGTCACCGATCCAAAGCTGCATCACAGTCATGCGGTTCGTCGTTAGTGTGCCTGTCTTGTCGGAACACACCGTCGTAGCACTGCCCATGGTCTCGCAAGCGTCAAGGTGACGCACCAAATTGTTGTCCACAAGCATCTTCTTCACCGAGTAAGCAAGAGCGATAGTGACAGCAAGCGGTAGACCCTCGGGAATAGCCACCACAAGCACTGTAATAGCAATAATGAAGAAGTTGAGGTAGTCGCTGACGTATCCGCTCCTCCAGGGCTTGTTGTCGTTGCCGAACGTGTCAATCGAAAAGCGGATCGACATGATCACGAACACGAGCAGAGCCACAAGCGTACCCAGCTTACCGATCAACACAGTCAAGTTGTACAGCTTTCCTTCAAGAGGGGACTGGCTTTCACCATCTTCCTCACCATTGCTGTTATCCTCCTCGACCGCACCGACATTCTTGGGTGTTTCAATCTCAACGTAGATCTGATCATCTGCATCCGGGTTCTTCTTGTTCTTGTCACTTCCACCAGCAGCAGCAGCACCCGGACGGTTGCCATTAATCAGACTCTTAATGATACCAGCCTGAGAGTGTTCACCGACACAGACCACCAGCATCTTGCCCACACCTTCCATGACCTTGGTACCAGAGAGTAGGAACGGGTTCTCTGCATTCTTCGGCAGAAGATCAGACTCACCAGTCATGGCACTCTCGTCCATCTTGATCTCCTTTCGTCAAAGACAATACCATCTGCTGGGATAATATCTCCCAAGTCAACACGGACAATGTCACCAACCACGAGGTTCCACTTGCCCACTTCAGCAGGTTGGCCGTTACGAATGACCTTGATCTTCTCGTCTTCCTTGACAGCGTTCAAAGCACGGAACTGTGCTTCCTTCTGGTAGTCGTTCATGGCCGTGACGATCGTCACCACGACAACTGCGAGAATAATACAAGCTCCTTCAACCCACCCCGTCTCCGGGTGGTCGCCCACCGTAGAGGACAGAACGATCGAGATGAAACCTGAGATCGTCAACACAATGATCGTAATGTCTTGGTAGGCGTCCCACATGAGTTCCAGGAAGCTCTTGGGCTTGGGAGGGGCGACGTAGTTCTTGCCGAAGCACTCTTCTCGCCTAGCCAAGTCGGCGAGGTTATTAGAGTTGAGACCTTGACGCGGGTCGACGTTGAGCGCAGCAGCAATGCCTTCGAGGCCGCCCATGCTGGCGAGCACGTCCTGCTGCTTCTCATGCGGCGTCTCCACGAGACGGATGAGGTCTCCGGTCACCAGCTTGAACGAGGCCATGGCTGGTCTTCTCTCTTGGACGTGGCGAAAAGGAGAATGAGCGCAAGTCTCGAGATCAGGACACGGAAGTGACAAGGAGCTGTTTTTAGCGCCTTAGCCACTTGACTCTGCCGTGGGAAGTTCGGAAATGAGGACCCAGACTTTCGACTAAGCGGTTGGTGTGTCGTTGGTGTGGCGTGGGAGCCAGCGAGTCAGATGGCGATGTCTAGACGGGCCAAGCGATTTGGGGATGCGGAAAGGTCCCGCGCAAATCTGCGCGTCTGCAATCAACAACAGCAGCCAGTAGCGGTGGCAATGAAAGTGGGCGATAGCGCACTTGGAAGACGCGGCCAAGACGCCCGAGACGGATGGTGGCGAACAAATACTGTAGATTCCACGGTGATGTCATTTCGGCGTTTCTTTTGGTGTAGCTCTGATGATGGCATTTGATTACTGAGGGAATAGGATTGAAGAGGTGAATCTCGCTGATTTGACTGCTTTTCACTAAGGCGTGCAGGTGGATTTTCGGTCTGAATGTCCCAGTATGGATTTATAGAGGTATTTGACTTGTGTTGTGGTGAAAGTGGCGCTACAACTGGCCTACTCGACTTGATTTTCGCTCATTCCAGGATTTAGCAGCAGCTCACATCTCTAGTGTCCTGCGTTGGTGTTGACGTGGTGCTCTTTCCGGCGTTCCTTATACCGAGAGTGTAGGTTAGCTTTTGGGACGGTTGGGACTCGACGTGTGCACAAATGGCCCGTTTGTGTGCTTAGTCAAATGCAAAAAGATCGCAAAACCCACTATTTGGCTACAGTATACTTTCATTGACATCCGAGGCAATCACCGTTGTATGGTTTGGAGCGGCAGCACCTTCATGTGGTGCTCTCTGGCCGATATCTTTTTACTAGTCCCCGTAAGTCACATACTTTGTGGAGGTGACGCCAGTTTAGTGCCAACATCTCTTGGCTGTTCCAGAGTATCAGAGTGATAAGCGGGAAATTGTCTGGCTATGATGTCAAGCCGGCATAAAATCCAGCGGAACCAGACACTGGTGTGTTGTGTATCGCGGTGAGTTGATAGGTAGTCGTGCAGCGAGAACTATTAATAGTGTAGGTGCTTTCCAAGATATTTCATGCACTCGCTTACTGCTGGCTTGTTACCGTCAGTTGGTAGATAACGCAACAAGAAGGTCACAGAGTGGGGAGCTCGCCAATTGCTTCTGGTACTGCCAGTAGCAACTACACGATGCGGTACCAATCGACAAACACGCGCGGTACGTCGGCACCTTGATGGGCCATCACACGGGCCAACGGCGATCTTCTGAATTGAAGTTTTCGACTAAAGGAGACTTGCCCATTTTATGTGCAAAAACTGACAGATCACCAACAATAAATGACTGGATCACAGACATGAACGCGAACTTATCAAATACAACAGCAGCTACAACGACACAAGACTCAGTACATGTAGTAATGCATCACGCAGGTCGCATTAGAACTTTGCATACATATCCGCCATCCATTGCTGGTCGGCGCACAAGGCTGGGATTATTTTGAGGCTGATAAAACCTGTTGCTGGAAAGGTGCGTGAACCGGATCCAACTTTGACATAGTGACGCGTCTTGAAATCGACGAGTCATAGACTTCTGTTTGAAATCGTCACTTTCATCGCGAGCATGAACCAGGCGCAAAGTACACAGCACCGGGCGCAGACTAGGTCTGCCAGACATGTGGTGCAGTTTTCTGATGATCCGCATGCATATGCAGGCGATTTTGTATGCGATCTGTTGCGTCGAGATTCTCGACTCGAGACTTTGGGCGATAGCTACCTCTCACGACTGCTTGACACCGGGACCGGCAATGGCTACGAGAAGCGCATACAATGTACGGACCATTCATCGTGCACAACGGTACAGTTCTACGGAGGACAACTCAGGGATTTTCGTTCGCAGACACCTTCGTCCACAGAAGCCGAGTCTCAAAAAGGTCCCATAATTAACTCCGGTAAGGGAAAACGCACATATAACCCAGTTGGTTACATGTTTAGAGATTTTCGAGACCTTCACGTATTCCGCAATACTCGTGCAGAACTCTGTACTTGAACAAAACAGAGAATCGAATTATAGTTGAAGTCCTTAAATGCGTTTTGCATAGGGTAATGTTTGGCTTTACGATACTCCTTTCATCGTGTAGGCGCTGTGATGACCACCACCTGACGGTTCTTTGAGACTATTCAGCAATCGATATTTCTTGCCCGAGCAACCACAACTTTGTTTGTTTGGCTTTGAAGTATCTAGTATTGCGAAAGTCCAGGGACGGCGTGTATCATGACCCGTTTCCGCTTTTTCACTACTGTAGACTGCGCAATGCCTCTTTGAAACGTAGGATTAGCAATCGACATTATGCGCATTCAGTGCAATGACAAGAACGAATTACATGTAGCTAAAAACTCGTCTTAAAAGATTCAATAACACAATGCTATCATTCCTACACAGTACTATTTCAGCTCAATCGTTTACACCTGGGCAAAGCATGCACGTACATACTTTCATTGCGCCATAGCGCGACTTGGGTGTAGGCCACATGTACACACTGTAGCGCTATAACCGTAATACACTATTGTCCGTAAAATTACCGTTCAGATCAATCATTTGTCAATGTTGTCCAAGTAGAAGCAAGCGCGCTTGGACATATCTGTATACTAAGTTATAGTAATGTTGTGTGTTGAGGTGGTCTCCTGTAACAGGTTACGCTCTGTGCAATACATCGAAGCTCCTCATATCTCCAATACATCCATTAAATTGTTGAGAATTCGTCCTCACCAACCCAACAGCGTGGAATATGTCATCGGAACTTATTGTGGAGATTGCTTCAGTATATACTTGCCGTTATGTTGTGGTCACGTGACTAACCGATATCGAAGCATGCTAAAACGGTGACGTTAAATAGTATCTCAATTACATTAAATGTAACACTATAATGTTAGTGAAAAATCGTCTAAGGATAATTGTCGCGCTGTCATAACAGAAATGAATGAACGTGAGCATAGCGAAGTATTTCATCACTAGTGGCGATGCTTGTGTTAAACTGAAAACAGTGCACCTCACTACCCCAACGCTATTTAAATTTTGTACGGCTAAGATGAGGGTCAGCAATAGCATTGCAAAGTAGTGGGGACAACCTTTTGCGCTACACCTTGTAGCCTGCAAGAACGATGTACATGTAGTGGAAGATCACCCCTACATGTGGTCGCATTTGGGGACTCATTCATAGATATATTATTCGAGGGATATCATACTGAACATTGGCCTGCGTGATGCGCGATCCGAGGCTAGACTATTGAACCTCGACTGATTGCCGTTTGAGATATAGCAATGCAAATAAAATCTGAATGGCGATATTGTACCACACAATCCATATGCAATGACTCAGTATCAACTATTTTATTTAGTGCGGTTATGCCGATATCCAGGGGCGTTGGTAGGGAGGGACCCCTGTGAATACTCTGTGGTGGCAACTGCGAAGTATCAGTTATCACCTCAATTGCGAAACAATATGTGCAGAAAACCAGTTCTTGAGGAAGCGAGCTAAACATGCATAACTAGTAAGTTGAGCTCTAAAAGGTGTGTGTCATTAAAAAAGCTACCTTGTGTCATTGGTCAACATTGTCTGACGAATATCTACAACGGCATCAAGTGGGTCAATGCTCTTTGACATGCTGCTTATACATGTACACCTACGAAAGAGCTGCTTCGACATGTCAACACTTTTCTCAATATTACATACTATTCAAAGTGATTTTATGGTGGAGTTGATGAGGTTGGATTGCAGAATTTTACGTTATACGCGTTGGTATCTAGTAGATACCAATGAACTATGAAGTACTACCTAATGCACGATGATCTCGCCTATGATTGAAATGGGAATTTATCCTACGTTTACCCATTTCTAGAATACCCTTTGGCCTTTTCGTTGCCCATGATTTACAATGCAAGAAAAGGAGCATTTGAATCTTCCTCTTTCGACGCGGTTCTACATGCTGTTGCATGTGATGTTCGTGCATCCGAAACCCTGGTGATTGCTGCTCCATCATATGACCGAACCATGCGTTTTAATAAGTCTTGCCTCGATTTGTATTCTAACTTGCAGCTGTATTCATGGTGTCAGCAGTTTCTTTCACCACCCATCACGCCACGTTCGAGTCTCGACTGGCACGACAACTACCGCGAATCTATTGATTCACACGTTGCTATTGGAGGACAGAAAAGTATCTTCAACGAAGTGTCATCAAACGATGTGTTGCTACATGTACGTGCACTGGCTTGCGTTAGAGATACTGTCTCGCACAAATTATCATTGCTGCTCAGAGACTTTGTCGTGAGGCAGGGCTTGAGCACTTAGAAACAGGCGCAACGACTGGCTCAGCGGAGTCGATATGTGTCGACTTCGATGCTGTTCCTACGGCCGCGTGGCCACAACTTGCTGTGCATGGAGATTCGTGAGGCCTGTGCTTGCTCGTTCAGCGCGGCACGATCGAGAGGTTGTTGAAGAGCATGCAGTACATAGCCCGTGCCGCAAATTAATCAGCGCAATTTTAATCACTGTTAAACGGATTTCGGTGGACGAACAACAGGAGGACACGCGTCCACAATTATCATGGAGACCGCGTACATTGTTTCCTCCAAACTAGTACTGTCCTTCAAACTAGTGTTGTACATGTATTCATACAACAACGAGAACGCAGAGCAGCACACCGGTTGAATCTACTCGAGAGTGTACCTAATGTATGTCTTTGGACACATCACCACGGTCCAGATTCGCAACTCTCGTGGTAAGCTCCGTTGTATGGCCCCATTAGTAAGTGATAGTCTCACCCAACCTCTGCGAATCTTCTGGTTCAATTAATCGACCGCGTGCAGATTAAAATCACATGCACTGGTGGCGCGGCGTTTATGGTTGCGTTTGTCCTGCTTTACCCTGTTGCATCCCAGCACCACTCTCGAGAGCCCGTTGTAGATTCTAGAGGCACTAGGAAATACTCCCTTGAAGTTACTGCCAAGAACTTGAATCGCGCAGCAGATCGTTGGTTGTGGCAATACAACAGTGAGTTACTGTAAGTAGCACTACTACGGCGATCAGATCGATTAACTTAGGCTGAGGTTTTCTGACTCGTATCCTACTGTACCATCAGGTTACTGTCAGGGTTCTTAGACAACTGTCATTGACAGTGTCAAGTCTCAGTTTCCGATTTGACACTCAACCCCCAAGTCACCATGATCCACGATCCTTCCAGCGACTACGAGAAGGTGACAACGCCGAACCTCGAACCTCGGCCTAGTTCGATCGTCAGCGACTGCCACCAGAAGCAAGGCGTCGACATTGAAGATGAAGAGGAAGACTCGTATTCTAAGAAGTCTCTCCAGGAAAAAATCGTTTGGGGTATCATCTACGGCATTGCGTCGCTGGCTGCGCTCTACTTCTTCATGGTCGCAGTCAAGCTGATCGGTGATGGGTTTACTTTGGCACTTGGATGCGACACCAAGGGCGCCTTCGACTTTGCAGATAACCCCGTCGCTGGTTTGATGATCGGTACCATTGCCACTGCTCTGCTTCACTCCTCTGGCACTGTGACTTCCATCGTGGTGGCTCTTGTGGGTTCCGGTGGTATGACCATTCGTCAAGGTGTGTATGTGATCATGGGAGCCAACATCGGCACGTGCATCACGTGCATCATGGTGGCTTTCGGTCAAGTTGGCGACCGTGCCCGTTTCCAGCGTGCTATGGCTGCTGCTACGGTCCACGACATGTACAACCTGTGGTCAGTCTTCGTGCTGTTTCCTCTCGAAGTGCTCTTCCACCCGCTCGAGGAGCTGTCCATCGCCATGTCAAACGCTTCCGCAGACAGCGGTGCTTTCTCGAGTCCTGTCGATGCCATCGTGAACCCTCTAGCGAAGGAGTTGATTGTTGTGGATAAGGATGCCATCTACGATGTCGCTACTGGTGATGTGGTGTGCACACCTGGTCAGTCGTTCGTCACTGGAGGTGCATTCGAGGGATCAAGTATGAGTGACGGTAGCATCGGTGCCATCACGGTTGTCATCGGCTTCTGTATCTTGGTCTGCTCTCTGCTTACGTTGGTGAAAATGCTGGCCAAGGTCTTCATGGGTCCCACCAAGCGTCTCATTTCCAAGCTGCTGAACTACAACGGCTACATCAACATCCTTGTTGGCACAATGATCACATTTTGTGTTCACTCGTCGACGGTTGTCACGTCCACCCTTACTCCATTGGCAGGTTTGGGTGTTATCACACTGGAGCAGGTCTACCCATTGGTGATCGGTGCCAACTTGGGCACAACGGGCACGGCATTGCTCGCTGCCTTAGTGACAGGTAAATCCGACTCGGTGGCCATTGCACTTGTGCACTTCTGGTTCAACGTCTTCGGTATCCTGCTCTTCTACCCGATCCCGATCACCCGTAAGCCCATTCTGAGCTGGGCTCGCTCGTTGGCGTTCGCCAGTGCCGCGTGGCCGATGACCGCAGTGCTCTTCCTCATTTTCCTTTTCCTAGTGGCACCTGGTATTTTGCTTGGTCTGGTCTACATGTGCACTGCGGATAGCACTGCGGTGGAGGTGATTGGATATATCATCGGAGCAATTGTAGTTGCTGCACTAGTGGGAGGCATCTTCTGGTACTTGAAGAGAGGTGGTCGTTCATTGTGGCACGCTTTCTTGGAGAAGAAACGTCTACAGCGCGAAGCCCAGGAAGCTCGCGAAGTTTCCCGGTCACACACCCAGTCAAACCTTCCCCACAACGCTGTTTAAAAAATCAGTTTGTCAGTGATTCAATACATGTATTTCAAGTCTGCTACTCTAATTGATCAATTGATAAGCATCGTCAAACCTGTTGCTGGATGTACGCTGACAATTTGGCCCTTTCAAAACAGCAAAAATTGTTTGGTAATTGTTGTTTTCATCCTACCAAGCGCCTCGTAAATGGAAACAACACGTCAGATGGGAAAATATCACGGGTTATTGCGAGCTGGAGCACGTAAGGCTGGGTAGTTTTTGCGAATCCATCCTGGAATTTCCGACACGAATCTGTCGTTATCGATTGAAGCCGCAAGAATTTTCTCTGTGCACTTTTGCGGGCATTGCGAGTGCAGAAATAACAGCATTTCAAGTTACCATGATCAGCCGCTCTATCAATTGCAGCATCCGTGCAGCCCTCTGATCTGTGTGCATGAAGCCATTGGACAACGTCGAGGTGGTTTCACCAACTGCTTCATCTATGGCTCTCGTCGTACAACCTTCTGTTCGATTGGCATGAAGCCACTTAATGACGTCCAATTCGCTATTCATTGCAGCACCGTCCATCGCTGCAGTTGTACATCCCTCAGACCTATGTTCGTGGAGCCATTGAACGACCTCTAGGTGGCCGTTTGAAGCTGCATTATCCATTGTTGCCTTTGTGCATCCAGCAGAAGTATTGGTATGCAACCACTGCACCACATCAAGGTGCCCGTTGAGTGCAGCACCATTCATAGCATGTATTGTGCATCCCTCGGATCGTTGTAGATCTAACCATTGCACCACATTCAGATGGCCATTTGAGGCAGCGGCTTCCATAGCATATGTGGAGCAGCCCTCCGTCTGCGTCTCATGGAGCCACTTTACAACATCCAGATGACCATTTCGTGCTGCCATATTCATGGCAATCTTCGTACATTTTGGATTGGAACGCGTTTTCGGGTCGTCACGTTTCCTTTTCTTCGTGTTCACCTCCATAGTCCGTTGTAGTTCGTGTAGATATTGAACCACCGACAAGTGTCCATTGGTTGCAACAGCAGCCATCGCTTACACCACGCCATCGTAGCTGGTTTTCTCTTTCGGCATTCTCGAAAAGATCGATTTCCAGGTCATCGCCAAACTCGAGGTATAACCACTTCACGACATCCAGGTGACCGTTCTTGGCGGCATTTGCTATTGTCTTCCAGGAAATACTAGCAGCTTTATTCCAAGGACCCAGCTTCCGTGACAAAACTGAAGTTGACGACGAGTTTTAGTACTTCGAGTGGCACGTTGCACGTTGTTCACTGGTTTCATTACACGAGCTTGAAGATACTTCGCAAGTTGAAGATGACCATTCACGGCAGCAATATGAATTGAAAGACTAGCTTCACCTCCCAGATCTGTAAGTGGGCCATGACAATCGTGACTCTTGTCATCACTATCATAATCTTATGCGTTGATTAACCATTGTACAACATCAAAATGACCCCGTTCCGCTGCCCTTAGAACAAGCCCTATTGTTTCATTGAGTAGGTCGTTTTCGTTTAACCATTGCAATACCTCAAGTTGCCCATCTGCAGCAGCTACCCGAGCTACCTGGTATCGTAGTTGGTCATCCACCCAGTTGGCAACTTGAGTTAGGAACCATTTTGCCAACGGGATATCGCCGTTCTTCACAGCAAACTCGAAGGCTGTATTCATGTGATGGTTTACGTTAGGGAGGTAACGTATGAACCACCACACGATGTTCCCATGTCTTTCTGATGCTGCTTTCCATAATACATTGCCGTCCCATTCTACCCGATGACCGACTCGAACCCGTTTGTTGTCTCCTTGGAGTTGCCGTAGCGAAGTACTATCATTGTCGTAGAAAAACTGCAAATCTCCTTTGACCCGGCACTTGCAGCCACCCCAAGGACTTCTGATTTGACGTCGTATCCTCGGACGAGTCCAAGAAGAGCGAGACGGACGCGACCACATGTGGTAGATGAATAAAGCTGCCCTTGGAGCGGAAAAATACTGTGACGACTGCGAGCGGCGGAACAGCGCAGGCGAGAGCTTCCATATCCCTCATCAAATGGAAATTACGTGATATAATTATCCTGTATAATTCTACTTATCGGTATTTACTTATAATTCAATTACGGTATCCTGTATCAGCAGTTTTAATTACCATCTTATCTTGTCTACTTTTTTATCTTGAGCGTTTTTAGTAATTTTGTGATGGTGTCTAAATTTCTAAGAGTTTACATCCATCCATCCCACAACTGCACCACTCATCACTGCTTTAGTGCACGCTGGTGTTGTTGGCACATTTGAAATTCTTTTGGAGGCCAAGAAGCGCAGTTTGCCGCGAATACTACTGTCAAGAAATATTTGAGTTCACTACCGGTTGTATTCATGTGCGTTTTCATGATATGAAGCACAAATCGCACGAACTCAAAGTGACAGTATGCTTCTGCAACGCGATTAGATAATTCGCCGCCTACCGTGAAAGTATCCACGGAACCAGGCGAAATTGATAGTCGGGTCACTATGATACACGATTCATTTGACAAAGAAAAAAATGTGCAGTAAACGTTTCAATGTTTTTCTGCACCACTTCAGTCCCGAACTTGCCCCACGACGTTCAAGTGGCCTGCCTCAGTTTTTTACTCAACGCTCCAGTCTACATTTCGTGATCTTGATATTGTTGCAGCAGTTCCACAGACAATAGAATGTGCCACATAATTTTCAATCCCCCGTACGATGTTGATGGCATGAATAATACCATCGAATTCA
Source organism: Phytophthora palmivora (assembly GCA_008079305.1). Lineage (NCBI taxonomy): Eukaryota > Oomycota > Peronosporomycetes > Peronosporales > Peronosporaceae > Phytophthora > Phytophthora palmivora. The sequence continues at coordinate 96,698 of VOQZ01001116.1, read as the reverse complement.
TGTTTGAAGCATCGCGAAATTGTGCACGAGACATACTATAGTGACGACGGTGTTCCATGAAGTCCCAAAGACCAAGAGGACGAACCAGATGCGGTTTAGTGCAAACTATGGTGCTATCCATACTACCTACCTCCGCTCGAAAGTCTAATTACTAGTAAGTGGTGATTCAAGCGGCAACAATAAAATAAAAAAGCATGCTGTAGTGCTCTGCTGTAGGCGTTGACACTAAGTACAATTCTTCTAGGATGTCGAAACTAAAAGACAAGACAAATGAAAGCATCGATTGAAGACTTTGTCTATATAATACGCTTCTGACAGCATCACCGTCGTCCGCTCAAAAGCCAACGCCTAGTCGCTGGACCCGCCAAACATGCAAGTTTTCTATGGGAAAGACGTCACCCACAAGAGAAGTCGGCACTTTCAACAAGCTTCCTACGCTTCCGCGCCAATAGTGGCAGCACAACTGCAGTTTGAGAGCACCTACTCCGTCTTCGAGGCCTTGACAACACCCACTTGGGCCGGGCGAATAACACGCTCGTTCAGCAAGTAGCCAGTCTTCATAAGCTGACCAATAGATCCAGCCTCCTTCGTAGCGTCCTCATACTCAAAGAGAGCGTCGTGCACATTGGGGTAAACTTGTCGCCCACGGCGCCCACTTGATTAATTTTGAATTCCCGGAAGACCTTCTGCAGCTGATTCTCCGTCATGACGACACCTTCGTGCAACATCTTGATCGCATCAAGCTGCTTCTCCGGCTGCAACGTAGCAACGTCAATGCTCTCGTGAGCACGCGTGAGGTTGTCCGACACGTCGAGCAGAGCCTTGGCGAACTTAGAGATGGCGAACTCACGCGCGTTGTTCACGTCCACACGCGAGATACGACGCACGTTCTCAGCGTCAGCCAATGCGCGTAGAAGGCGGTCGTTCATGTCCTTGTTCTTGGTCGTGAGCTCTTCCACCTGCTGCTGGAGCTTCTCCGTCTCACTAAGTTCGACAGGTTCCTCAGTCTTGGGCTCCTCCTTGGCAGCTTCATCTGCGGGCTTCTCATCCGCAAAGCGCACGGAAGTTTGACTAACGCAGCGCATTTGCTGCACACGAGCCACGCGGGCGCTAGAGAGGACGACGCGACGGAGCATGATCAAGGGGAACTTGAGGTTTGAGCTCTCCACCACAGCTTAATGGGCCCTCTGGAAGATGCTGATCGACTTCAACAGGGTTGAACATGCGTTCTAGAAGGTTACCTATCAAAATACGGTTCATACCGGTTTTGTAGGTATCACGCTCGGCAGGCGTGTCAACAACGTATCAAGTATCTAAATCAAAAGATGGTGAGCAAGACAAGTGCCGGGCAGCGCGCGGAGCGGATCAAGCAGAGCGCTGTGAAGCTGACGGCGGAGGAGGCCGCGAACCAACAAGTGCTGCAACATTATGCCAAGACGGTGTACTTCAACGACCTGTGGGTGTCGTTCCTGAGCAAGATGGCGGGGCTCGTGGGGCTCATGAGTTACTTGGAGGTACAGCGCATGCGCCACAGTCCGCGTGGACTCAGCTTCGTCGCAGGTTTCGAGGCGCTGTCTGTGCTCATTGGGGTCAGTACGGTGCTGTTCATCCGGCGGTGGCTCAACCCACTGCTGGCTTTCAAGGTGGCCTTCGCCTTCTCGCTGCTGCAGGGTTTCTGGTTCACTGCCAGCTTCTACTCACGCTTCATGGAGCTACCACGCCAAGCGGGTGACCTCTTGGCTGAACAAATTCCCTTTGGTCTCATCTACTTCGTAGTCTGCTGGATCTCCGATCGATTCATGGTTCGCTCGCAGGACATTGCCAAGCAGACGGCAGACGACATGCGCGCTGTGCTCAAGGGCAAGGCTGCATAAGCATAGCAAGACATTGCTTCATACACGCAGTAATAGACGACCGTAGTATCAGCATATGGAGGTGAACGCATAAACAGAGGTAAATCAGCATACGGAGGTAAAGCTCAAATCATCAGCATACAGAGGTCATATCCGAAACTATGAAGTATAGCGAAGACCCTGCATGGGCTGATGTGATCAAGGTGCCGCAAGATGACGGCCCAGACCCGATCGTGAGCATCGCGTACTCTCCCGACTGTACGTCACTTTTCCCTCTCTCTCTCTCTCCTTGACACTCACTCTCTCGTAGTCACCGATGTGATGGATTGTTTCCGTGGTGTGCTCAAGATGAACGAGTACAGCGAACGCACGTTGGCCTTGACTTTGGACGTGATCGAGGCTAATCCAGCCAATTACACAGTCTGGTACTTCCGTCGACGTGTGCTGGAGGCGCTGGGCTCCGATCTGCGAGAGGAACTGCGCTATACAGCCGACATGGCCATGCACAACCCCAAGAATTACCAGATCTGGCACCACCGTCGAGAGGTCTGCACGATGCTCGGTGATAGCAGCGACGAGAAGGAATTCTGTGCCATGGCAGTGGATGGAGACTCGAAGAACTATCACGCGTGGGCACATCGCCAATGGGCGGTCAAGACCTTCAAGTTGTGGGACGGAGAGCTCCAGTACGTGGACAAGATGCTGCTGGAAGATGTACGCAACAATTCAGCGTGGAACCATCGCTGGTTCGTACTGAGCAACACGGCGGGCCTTGCAACGACTGAGGAACGTCAAAGTGAAGTGGACTATGCACTGGAGAAGATTGATTTGGCCGTGCATAATGAGAGTCCGTGGAATTACCTCCGCGGTCTCGTTCGTGGCCATGAAATGACGTTTGCTAAGCAGCTCAAGACGAAGGCAAAGGAGGTGTTGGCGACTACGCCTGACTGTATCTTTGCGGCGGCATTGCTGGTGGATTTATTCGCGAAGGAAGGATCTGATGAGGCGCTGGAATCAGCGAGCAAACTGGTGGAGACGCTCATGAACGACACAGATCGCGTGAGGAAGCCTTACTGGCAATTCCGTCTTACCACGCTCAAGCGAAGTGCTTAATGTACTCGCTAACGTGTTGCATTCTTGTGAGGAGAGTGAAGACGACTATCAACACGAAACAAGCACAGCTATATTGTTTTCATCTTGGTCATCTTCGTCGCTAGGATAGTTTCCAAGGACGAGAAGTCAAATTCATTCTCTTCATCCTTTGTGCTGGCGGACCTGTCATTCGGTAGCAGAGCACGCATGAACACCTGCTTCGTCTCTACCTGGACTGATTAAATGTTGGACGGAAAGTTGTTCACGGTCACCATGTCCTCCACCTTGCTGCCATTTACGAAGAACTCAAGCTTAATCCTCATGAGCACGGGTTTCTAAAGCGGAAAAACAACAAATTAGATCTTGCATCATAACCCATGCAACAACATCGAGTAAGCTCACCTCGCCCTGCATACTGTTCTGGATCTTGACAACCTGGGTAACAGAACCACCATTGTTTGGTGGCACTGCATCACCAGTCGGGGGCTCCATTTTCAGTTTGATGTACTTGGGGAACGCAGCAAGGAACGCAAACTTCTCGATCGGCACAGCCGTGGAGTTCCGCGTAGTAGCTGTGATGTATGTCACGGACTTGTCGTCTGGGTTGGGCTTAGTAATTTCCAAATCCACAGTAAGACCGTTCTTTTCGTAAGCGCGTACTGGCGGATTTGCTGTAGGCGCAGGGGCCGGGGAAGGTGCACCAAAGTCCATTAATCCTAGCAAGTCGTTGGCGCCTGGAGCAGCTCCACCTCCGTTGCTTGTGTCGAATGAAGCAGATGCAGGTGCAGGCGCAGCCGAACCGCTCGAGAAAATGTCGGCTAACAAGTCTACCGCAGGAGGTGCAGCTGGAGCAGAAGATGAAGCCGCAAGCGACGTCCCAGCGCTTGATGTCGACGCACCGCCGCCAAAAATGTCGTCCAGGTCCAGCAAACTAGAAGGAGCAGCCTGCACTGGTTTTGAAGCAGCCACAGGGTTTCCACTGCTGGAGCTTGCGCCCGCATCTTCGTCGCCTAGAAGGTCAGCAGAGCCCACAGCCGAGGACGCAAGATTGTCATTGCGGCTGCGCACCTTCGATGCATCGATTGCAGGCATATTAGCAAGTACATCATTGCGCAGAGAAGACCACTGTGGTTGACCAAGAGTGGTGTACTCTGTAGCGCGCTGCTGAAGTTCGAGCACCACCGATGTGTTGAAGGAGGAAATCATCGAATTCAACTTGGCGATTTCAGTCGGCGAGCTGAAACGTGTCGTCAGTTTAACCATAGCATTCAGTGAATACGCGCGCGTAATATCTGTGGACCCGTGATGGCGGAGGATCGTTTTGAAGAGCTCCACAACACTGCTCTCGTCCACACGGCTCTTGTCACTCAGGGTATCCTCGGATGCTGGTGCGTCAAGAAGCAAAAACTTGCTGTACTCGCCGACACACCAGATACCCACGTGGACGAGAGATAGCTGTGAAACGTCGTCATGGAGTGCCCAGAACAGCTTGTGAACCACATAAGGGTGCAGGTCGGTATTGCGCTGAATGAGCGTGATAAGCGAGCTGCATATCCGCTCGTCTGGTAGTGTCGAACCAGCAATCGACAACATAGTAATCAGCGTATCGATGTGCCATCTGCTTGACGGTGCGTAGCGGTCCACCGCATCTAATGCAAACAAGAACACATAAATTAGCACACTGAATAGCAACCAAGAAACAATTAATCAAGATTTACCAGCAATGCGAGAGCACAGCTCAGGTTTCTGCTCATTCGGAGCAATGACAAGATAGTTGAGCATCTCCCGCGCCAACTGCATTAACAAACGATAAGCAAGACTCATAGTTAGTCAATAATTCTAAGCACAGATATTGGGAACGCTGTACGAACCGTTTGGATGTTGGAGGAATTCACAAGCGAATAGATAAGCTCGAGCGCACGTTGACGAATAGATGTGTCCGGATCTTTTAAACAGTCCACAATGGTGTTGGTGTGGCGTTGCACCGCCGCAAGATCATCGGTAACAACTTTGGACAATGTGTTGAGCGCGACATAACGAATGTTGTTGTCACGGTTTAACAGGAAACGTCCCAAAATGTTGATAGCCAGCACACGGAGCCCACTGTCACTCTCGATCGTCATGATAGTCTGCACACATTCGTACAAAATCGCATTGCCAGCCGTCTTCGCCGTCTCCGTGTTCGTAGCTACTTGTGCCAACACATCGTTCATTGCTTCACTCGCTTCCTCATTATCCTTGCCAATAGACGCAGCAGCTTCAGAATCGCCACTTGCAAGAATGGGTCGGCGATGCCACTGACATCATACTCGCTCGAGTATCCCATAGACAGCAAGTTCCGCAGCTGACGCACAAGTTTCGGCACAAGAGTGCTAAATCTCTTGAGATTTTCCGCATCCAGCAGCACTACTTCGGTAATAAGTTGCACCCCTGCAAGTAAAACACCATGATGCTTGGCACGCAGAAGTCCCAAGATGGATTCCGTAAAGTCTTCCACTAGATCTGGCACTTTTGTAAACACTCGAATAGCTGCCAAAGCTGCTTTTTTGCGTAAATGTTCATTGTCACTGCGTAGATGACGATCTACGTCCATGACCAAGTCCCGTGCCATGTCCGCCTACCCACCAACAAGGAATGTATCAGCATTTCAGTATCCTCCCTCCTTTTACCAACGTACCGAAGCAATATTGCCCACAGCAGTCAATGCCAGAGCCACAATAAAGTGGTTTTGGTTGTTCAAGTCACTACAACGCAGTAAAATCCTCAATAAATACGTCTAACTAGCTGCTAACTCATCCAGATACTCACTTCTTGACTGAATTCGTCACAAGAGTCAGCACGTCTTCTTGGTCCGTAAGTAGCAGGATCAGACCCAAGTAGCCCATCCTCTTCTCGGCAAAGTACGGACTGGCAATGAGCTTCACACACTCCATCTGACCAAAGTGCGACGGGTAGCCGAGCATGTGAATGAAGAGCAACTTGGCGACATTACGATGACGGTACTGTTTGTCCTGGTCTTTGAAGGCTGTGCGGATCAACGCGCTCTCCTTGGCAATCACAGCGCGCTCCTCAGCTGCAGTCTTGGACGCACGCACGCCGCGGATCAAGTCACGCAGCTTCTGACTCATGGGGACGACAAGGGGGTCGAGGATCTGAGCTCCAGGAGCTACGTGTGCAGCTCTGCTTGAATGGGAGGATATTGACCAATGGGATCGAACTCAGCTGTGGATTGGCTGAAATTAAACATTGGATACCGATACTGTCGGTATCCCAATGGTATGACAATCGCGAATCAAATCAAAATTAATGGCGGGTAAGACTGGAGCAAAGACGTCGACGTCGGCACCTCCTGCCAAGAAGCGCAAGGCTTCAGCTTCTGTGCCTCTAGTAATTGAACAACAAGTACCTGTTGCTGATGTGGTAGATGCCCATGAAATTGTGTCCCAAATTGAGGTCCACAGCGCCACGAAAGCGCGAATGCTCTTGACGTGGCTATTGCATCCTGTGACCCCCGAAGAGTTCTATGACAAGTACTGGGAGCAACGTCCATTGGCTATTAAACGCAAGTGTCCGAGCTATTACGATGGATGGCTCAGTAAAGACGAGATCGACCGCATTCTCAAGACCCACACACTCGAATATGGAGCAGATATCGACCTGACCAAGTACGTTGACGACACCCGCCACACACTTAATCCGTCGGGAGCTGCAACGGCCAAACAGGTGTGGAAACACTATGAAGACGGGTGCTCAGTCCGGCTGCTGTGTCCTCAGAAGTTCTCAGACAATGTGTGGAAACTACTGGCGACGTTGGAGGATGAATGGGGCTGCATGGCTGGAGCCAATAGTTATTTGACACCAAAGAACACGCAAGGGTTTGCACCTCATTTCGATGATATTGAAGCCTTCTTGCTGCAAACTGAAGGATGCAAACACTGGAAAGTGTACAAACCGATGAACGACAGTGACATGTTGGCACGATACCCGAGTGGAAACTACAAACCGGAAGATCTGGGCAAACCGATGCTCCAAGTGGATCTGGAAGAGGGTGATTTGCTGTATTTCCCCAGGGGTTTTATTCACCAAGCACGTGCACACAAGGAGAAACACTCGTTGCATCTCACGGTGTCAACGGGACAGCAAAATACTATGGGCAACTTCCTCGAGGTGCTATTGCCTCAAGCCCTGGGAGGCGCCATTAACACTAACGTGGAGCTCAGACAGTCGCTGCCACGTGACTACTTGGAGTACATGGGTGTCATGCACTCGGACCGTGAAGGCGATTCGGAACGACAGGCATTCGCGAACAGGCTCAAAGGTGCTTTGAAGATTGTTCTTGGTGAGGCAATGGGAATGTTGGATGCTGCGTCCGATCAGATGGCCAAGAACTTCCTAGTCGACCGCCTGCCACCAGCGCTTGAAGATGAAGAAGAGAACTGCACGAGTGACAACAGCCCGCTGCAGAAGATTACTGTAAATACCCAGCTCAAGCTCATTCGTCACGGTGTGGCACGCCTCGTGATCGAGGATGGAAAGGCTGTGCTTTATCACTGCCGCGAGAACTCCCGCATGCACCACGAGGTACCCATCTCTCCGCTCGAGTTTGAGCTGGATGACGCTGAGAGTATCGAATTTATCCTGAGCAGCTACCCCGACTACTTCCGCGTGGGTGACATGCCTCACGAGGACCCGCAAGACCAAACAGAGCTTGCGAAAGCGCTGTACAAGGAGGGAATCCTCATGTTTCAGAAGTCTTAAACCATTCTGCATAGCCTTGTAGTTGCTTTGGAATTTTACAGTCTACTCGATTCACTCACTCATTCGTATCGAAAGCAGACTTGTGACTTTAGCAGTCCGAGAACTACCTGGATAGAAACTTGTCATGGCATCTAGCCAAGCATCTATATGATAGAATCAATGCAGCTAGTCAAGTGTACATGTGCAACTTGAAGTGCATTTGTTGCACCTTTTTCGCACAAATATCTTCAAGTTCATGTGGGCCACACCATATTCACATACAAACTTCCAATCACGATATAGGACGACCCAATCAGCATCTACCAGCCCAAAAGACCAAATGCGTCATACCTCGATTTTCCCGTTGACGCAACATGCTCATGTTCACCAAGTCGCTCTCGCTGTCTACAGCACGTCGGACGCTCGGAGCCACGCGTGGCATGGCTGGAGGTCGCGCAGCCTTCAACTGGCGCGATCCATTGCTGCTTGACAGCCAGTTGACGGACGAGAGCAAATGATTCAGGTGCGTCTGGACGGTCTCAGCTGCGATCTTTAGTGCATTTGTGACGAATCTTTCCTGTGTTTATTGGCAGAAATCCGCCAATGACTATTGCCAAGGCAAGCTACTGCCACGTATCGTGGAGGCCAACCGCAAGGGCAAGTTTGATCGCTCCATTATGAAGGAAATGGGCGAAATGGGCTTCTTGGGGCCTACGATCAAGGGCTACGGCTGTGCGGGTGTGGGCTACGTCTCTTACGGACTTATTGCAAACGCAGTGGAGCGTGTATGTTGCTGTGGAAGCTCTGTTGTGGGTGGTGGAGGGCTGACGTGGAGGGTTTTGTAGGTCGACAGTGCGTATCGCTCTGCGATGAGCGTGCAGTCGTCATTGGTGATGCATCCGATCAATACATTCGGGTCAGATGAGCAGAAGGAGAAGGTAAAGAGCTTTATCTTGCTGTTGGACGTTCTATTGTGTCTGACGCATTATTCCGTGCAGTATCTCCCGCGTCTTGCTACGGGCGAACTTATTGGCTGCTTCGGTTTGACAGAGCCGAATCACGGATCTGACCCTGGCTCGTGAGTTATTACTTTGCATTAAACTACATTCTTGAGTGTGACTGACTCTGTTTTGTTTCTGAAGGATGGAGACGCGTGCTAAACTCAAAGGAGACAAGTACATTCTCAACGGTTCCAAGAACTGGATCACGAACGCTCCGATCGCTGACGTATTCCTTGTCTGGGCTAAGGATGACGAAGGTGACATCCGGGGCTTTATCCTTGAGAAGGTGGGTTGCAATCTCGCTTAGCTGTTGGCTTCGCAGAACAATACTGATAGTCTATTTTGTGCTTGTAGGACTTTCCTGGTCTCTCAGCTCCGTACATCGAAGGCAAGGCGACCTTGATGGCATCTGCTACTGGCATGATTTTCCTGGAAGACGTCGAAGTCCCCAAGGAAAACATGCTGCCCAAGGTGAAGGGACTCAAGGTAAGGAATTAACAACTGTTTCAGTGCATATTTTATTCGATACGAAGTTCTGATAGCCCTTCTCTCTTGGTCAATGCAATGACTGCAGGGCCCCTTTACTTGCTTGAACAGCGCTCGCTACGGAATTTCTTGGGGTGCCCTCGGTGCAGCATGTACGAACTTAAATATTGTGGATGGATCCCTGCGATGCGAATGGCCTTGCTAACTCTATTCGGATATGTCTGTAACAGACTCGTGCATGGACATCGCCCGTCAGTATACCCTTGACCGAGCTCAGTTCGGCGCACCGCTCGCTGCGTACGTGTTCTGAATCCAAATCTTTGTGTTATGCAATGCTGCAGTCCTAACGTTATGTTGATCCAATTTGTACAGCAACCAACTCATCCAGAAGAAGCTGGCAGATATGAACACGGAAATTGCGCTCGGACTACAGGGATGCCTACAAGTAGGCCGCCTGCTCGACGAAGGCAAGGCTCCTGTAGAGTTGATTTCCATGGTCAAACGCAATTCATGCGGAAAGGCCATCGAGATTGCTCGGAATGCCCGAGACATGCTTGGTGGTAACGGTGTTTCGGATGAATACCACATCATCCGTCATGTGGTGAACCTGGAGGCTGTGAATACCTACGAGGGCACGCATGATGTGCACGCTTTGATCTTAGGTCGTGCCATTACTGGACTTCCTGCATTCGTCCCTCGCATGGCTCCGTAAACAAGGGGGTTTCAACGTTGAACAGTAGACGATGGGTCCTCTGTCGTGTTTGCAACTAATACACGTACACTTGTTGAAATGAGGTCATATTCCATTATGATGACGAGCTTGAACGTTGATAGCAGCTTTGATGACTTCAGCAATAATTACCAATATATTTACGGGCTTGATCTTACCTTCATGTACTACGGTTGTCTCCTGTCTGAGGTGGACTTCAGAAACGACCATTTGATAACAGCACATGAGGCTCGAACGGGACATCTGGCAAACTGTCATCGTCATCAGTAGTCTCTTCAGTCTCTGAACTGCGTGTTGTTCGCTTCGTTCGGAATTTGCGTTCGTAGAAAAGCATGTACGCACAGCTGTTGAGAACTTCAGCTACTGGTGCTTCACGTACGGTATCATCCGATACAAAGAACCACTGCGAGGCGCTGGCGCGACGATATGCCGTGAAATGACCACACCGCTCGTTGCCGTGGTGCAGAATAACCGCGGTCAGGTCATACAGCAAATATTGCTGCTCTGACGCTTCCCCAAACGAAGGTATCGATGCCCGAGGCCGCCGCATCGATCTAGACCGCGACCCATTCATCCCTTTTTGGTCAGCGACAGCGCTGGTCTCGTACTGGCAATAATCGTCCATGTCTAACTCCAGCGGAAACTCGACGTAAGTCTCCAACTTGACAGCTCCGCCAGTCCTCATGTAAACCTTACGATTCAGGTGAAAACAGAAGACATCTGGACTGCGAGAAAACTGCAACCGCTTGAAGCAATCGTTACGGCTACGCGGAATCGGGCGTTCCAGCTGCTCCAAATCGAAGCATGTCGATGAGTTTGCCAATTGCTCGAGCGTATGGATCCAGTCTTTGCGCTCATGCTGCGTAATCTCCATATCCATCACGTCATGGAGACTAATTTTTTCACTGTTCAACTGAAATCGTGCCTGTTGCTTCATCACCTGTGCATATTCCTTCCTGGTGACTTCCAGCTCGTCAATAACGCTACAATAGCTGCACTCTACTCCCTTAATAACTTCCGGTTCTGTATACAAATGCAATGCATCCGTCAAACGAGCAATCTTCTTCTCTCCTGGCGTCACAAGGGACAATGATACATCCAGAAATGGTTGATTATTCAGCGGTCGGAAGCGATGGCACCTTGAGCATTGCAGTAAATTCACTTGTAGCCCTTGTAGGGATTCCAATTGCGTTCATCAACAGCTTGCGACAGTCGAAGGTCACTAATAGACCTCGACGTCGCTGGGTCTTGGATCTCGTCCATGGACAAGTCCACAAGTCCTCGGTCTTGTACGGAGCAACAGCGTTGCTCATTGCCCACCAACTTGAAGAGAAACTGCAGCAACTCTTGCGAGTCCTACACACAACGTGAGCTTAAGCTCCAGCCACGACGAATTAGCTGCTCACCTGTTGTTTATTCCCCCGGAATGCACGTAACTTGCTCGTTAATTCCGCGTTTAAAATCCTGGGCGTCACGACGCCACATGGCTCGTGTTCTTCTCTTGGGGCCAGTGCTGTATAGTAAAAGTGAGTATAGTACCGTGTTTCAGTCCCTAGTGCTCCTACCTTCAAGACAGTCACGTAAAGCCCCAGTGAAGGCGATATTACGGCGAGTGACGCGTGCGCGTTGCTCAATCTCCTCGAGGAACTCATGGACACTGGGAAGTGAGGCTAGAGCTTGTAGAATGGCATTGAAGAAGCACGTATTGCCCAAATTCTGCAGCCCCGGGACCGCCAGACGCGGCGTCTTGGCCGCGAGACTCTGCATGGCTTGCGCTTCTGGTGATGAAGGGAGAGGCTGAGTTTTCCAAGGGTTTCAGCCAATAGGAGAAATATTTATTTTGACCAATCCGAGACAGAAGTAACATAAAGTATTTTAGCTAATAGAAAGAAGGTGTATTTCAACGAATCAGAGGGAAATCGGAAGTGGCATTATGACCAATGAAGCTTAGGAATCTTTGGCCAATGACAAGCGAAAATTACCGGTGAAGAATACGTTCATGTGTTGACTTAGTTGAAGCCGTACTCTTGACGAGCTCGTTTGACCACACCAATGAGGAAGCCACTTTTGTTGCGGACATTGGAGAGATTGGCACCTGCAAAGCGACTGAGGACTTGGTTGGCCAATGGCTCGGACAGCTGACCGAGCACCTCGTAGCATTTGCCACCAAGCTCTTCCAAAGACGACAAGGTGTGATTCGCCACCAACGAGTGCACGTGGTTCTGGACCGAGAGCGGCAATGCAGTAAACGACTGCATGCCAATAGGCGCACGTCCAGCACCCACGGGAGACGGTCCTCGTACTGGTCCGCCATATTGAGGTCCTTGTGGTGCTGGTTGCCGACGTCGAGGGTCTCGTGGATCTTGAGGAGCTTCGAAAGGCCGATCGTAGAGAGCTGGACCAGGTCCGCCTGCTTGACCACGATAACCACCGCCAGTTGCTCCATTGTTGCTGTTCAGACGTCCTGCTGGAGGAGGCCCACCGAGAACAGAGCCACCTTGTTGCGGTGCTGCATAGCCTCCGCCTCGTGACATCGTTGAAGGAGGTTGCCCGCGAGGAGATGGCACTTGCGGACGCTGCTGCTTTTCCGAAGCAATTGCCTTCTCGTTGACACGGTTAATGATCCCTACCAGGAAGCCTTGTAAGTTCTCCACTTGCGCCAAATCCACATTGCTGAAATTCTCAACAGCTTGTAGTGCCACACGCTCAGGCAGATGCAACAACCGTGTGACCACATTATCGTTCAGCGGCTCTTGCAATCGTCCCTCCCGACGCATGCTGTCCACTACGGCCTTGACAGGACCCGGCAAACGTTCAAACAGGTCATTCGAACCCGCAGCACGTGGAGCGCCTGATTGGTCTCGTGGTGAGGACTGCTGGTTTGTCGCCGAGCCCCGACGACGAGGATCGCGTCCTGCGCCACTGCTACTTTGAGGGAGCGGCTGATCACGACGGCGCGGGTCTTCAGCTCTTGCACCCGTTGTAGTCCGAGGCACTGCTTGAGTAGTTGGTGAGGGTGGACCCTGACGGCTTCGCGCAGCCAAGCGAGGGTCTACTGCTGCTCTTTGATTAGCAGAGCGTGTTGATCCGTTTGTCTCGGGTGCAATTGACTTGTCTAGATGCACAGAACGCCCAAACTCATCCACGTCCTTCTGCTGATGTCGCTCAGGTTCATTTCGAGCAGTACTCCTCGTCGGTCGAGGTGAATTTTTGTCTTCTTTAGGTTGATCCCGTATGTACGGCACCTGAACATTAGACATGCCGGTAGCAGGCAGTGGAGGAGCGTAACCGAAGCGGAATAGCCCTGGATCGCTCTTATAGTCCGAGATGAAGGCATCTACGGGCTGCACAGCTGCGACTTGTGGGTTTTCCTTTTGATATTCGCGATAGATGCGCATAAGCTGTCCGTTCTTATCGCGAACATCCTTCATAGGTGTGCGCACGAATCGGGCAATGATAGCAATTTGAGCAAACTCAGGCATAGCGCCAACAGATGAGAATGCAGCACGGCTCACTTGAGTGACACGAAACTCACCACTAGTCTGAAAATCCATGAGTCGGTCCCACGCTGCCGCAGAGAGACCTTTGTGGTCTTCGTGCTGCTTTTGTTTACTGCTGGTAGATGACGTCGAGTCACCACTTCCTCGGCGATGGCGACCTTGCTTGTTATCCTCGTCGAGACGGCTACTTTTACTGTCATCGACGTGACGCGGTCGTTTGGGATTTGAATCTCCATTCGTTTGTGCAACAGAAGAAGCGTTAGGTACATCTTCAGCTTTCCTCTTTACTGGCGTAACAGTAGGTTGTTCATTCTCGGTAGTACTTGGCGAAGTATGTTCCACTTCCATTGGAGTAGGTTCCTCAGCTGCTGCCGGTGCAGTCATTGACGGATGATCCGGGTCGTACTCGTCTTGTTCATGGTGGTTTGCAAATCCTGTGGTAGTGTTGCTTCCGACTGGTGTCCCTGCAGGAGATGGATTAGCTGGATCATATTCATCCTCGCCGTGGGGCACAACTGTCATCAACGCAGGCGTCGACGGATCGTATTCACTTTCATCGTGCGGTAGTGGGGATGCAGCATCATTTGCTTGTGCAATCTCCACATTTCCTGTTCCTTGTTCGTCAGTAATCGCTTCTGCCTCTGTAGATGTAGAAGAATTATCAGTTGGTGAAGGCACTGGCAATTATCTGCCTCACTTGCACCTCCTTGTTCAGTAGCTGGGGTTTCAACCACAGATACCTCTAATGCTTCATCCTTCTCATCGCTGTCATTCCCCGTTCCTGCTTCTTCTGGAGCATTACCAGGGTCTGAGACTGCAGATGGATCAGGTACAAGCTCCGCCATCTCAACGTCATCTACGTGTGTAGTATCTGCATCTGCAGCTTCCTCCGTTTCAGTCGAAAGTGCCTCGTTCTGCTCTATCTCTTGGTCTCCCACTGGCTGCTTAGGCGCTTTGATACTATCATCGAGTGGATGGTCGCCCGTCGTCATTTCCGGATCGTTCTCTGTCTTCCCCACCTCCTCATCACCTACGTTGCTGTTGTCACCTGCCTCTTCAGTCACTGGAGTGTCTACTACTGGAACTTCATCGTGCAGCGCGTCAACCGCCGCATCGTTAGCGTCGATCGCCGCAGTCGCGTCGAGCTCCATGCTGCTTATCCGTAATGAGCAGCTCATTGGCTCGACAGCAATATTATGTTCGCCACATCAATGTCATCTGATTGGATGAAAAGAAAAAAGAAAATGTAGCCATCTTGGACGAAACGACGCGAAGGTAGATCTAGACATCATGGACAGACCAGCAGCTCATGAGGTCGATAAAGTGATGAAATCATCGAGTATTCCGCGTTTCTTTTTCCCTCGCAAGCGGACGCCGCTCACATGTGGAGAGCGCATTCGACGGGGGAGGGTGGAGGCTCGTCTAGATGCCGTCATCCTTTCCAGTACGGAGTTTTCTCAGTTAGTAGACCATATCTGCTCCTTTGCTTGTACGTATTGTTTCTTGTAGGATGATTAATTGTATCTAATAACTTGGTATTGGGGAAATGTATATTGAATAGACAATCCCATTCTATCGCTTGATCTGAAGCAAGAGATGAAACACCGAGTCAAAAAGACGAGTATTGTTGTGGTGGATCGCATGCTTGAGTTACAAAAAAGTCTCATGCTTTCATACGAAGAATATCGATCCCTTTCAAAGGGTTCTTGGTGCAATTCATCCTCTCTACGGGTGAAGTTGGAAATTCTGCTCTCAACTCAACGATTTCTGATGGTAAATGCTTTCGTACTGACACTTGCACAAGTCTAACACTCCCTTTGTGTCATCAATCGTATAGTTTCCACAGGATACGAAAGGGAAGATCAGTGGGTACATGATCCTTGAGTATCTTCATCAATTGCAATTGTCGCTGCGCGTTGCTCGCTTCATACTGGAACGAGTTACTCAGGAAGGAGCTGATAAAGGCGATGAAATCCTATCGGAGAAGACGTATGCGTCCCTCATCACCGATACAATTCGAGCTTCAACCCGAGAACTGTCGCTTGATAACGACAGCGATTTTCAACAGTACTACGAGCTGATCTGCACGCGCATGTTGTTACTACCCCACGGCCTGCAGCAAATTCGTAATCGCGGATTGTCCATTCATCAAGTAGTGACATGCGATCGCTTTGCAGAGTTTTTTCGACTAATGGACGGGACGCTTCGGGAACGATACGACCAGCAGAGCAATGCATTCCACCCAACACGCGTTCGGAATGTACACCGACAGTATCTACAGTTAGATCGTGATGGTAATGGCATGCTTAGCATGAGTGAGCTACAGGATTACGGGAAAAAGCGTGCCTTCAACCCCACCGGCAATGAGCCCACCCATGATCTAACTGATGCATTTGTGACGCAAGTATTTTCCGAAGTGCCAACATTTAACGGCGAAATGGATTATCATGCGTATTTGGACTTTACTCTGATTATGAGCGACCGAGTATCTCCTGCTGCACTTCGTGTAAGCTGTTTATTTGTAGTAGATTGATGCAGTATTTGTCTCTTATCTAACGTTGTTTGTTTGATGGATGTGCTCTCAGTTCTTTTGGAGAGTGCTCGACTTGCACAAGCAAGGCTTTCTGGATGCCTTCACTCTCGACTATTTCCTACGAAGTCTACTTGAGAAGATTTCAGCGCACGAAGGAAAAGACGACACACTGACAATCGATCGTCTGCGGGTATGAATATAATTCGCCTCATGACGACGATCAACTAATGAGTTTGTTTAGACCCAGATATTTGATGCAGTGGCACCGGTGCATCCAGCCAGGATCACACTGCAGGATCTCCAACGATGCAAACTTGGTCACGATGTCGTTCGGTAAGTCACGAAAATAATCACGAGATAGTGAGTGACTGACGTTGAGTTTGACTGATAGGCTTGTCATCGACTACGTGGCTTACCGCACATACGAAGACAATGGAGGCCGATTCTCCACGTCTTGAAGAGAAATACCAGGACGGTCAACATGACAGCAATTGAGCGCGGGCCGAACACCTGTTGATATCTATTAGTAAAGACGACTGCCGCTCGCCATAAGAAGCTTCACTAGGTGCAGCATCGTCTTAACGCTGGACTCAGTACCCAACAAAAATGAGAACGCAGAGCGTAGAGAATAGCAAAAAGCATCTTTAGGAACAGAGCTTAAGCCAGCAGGTTTTCACCGTTGTAGTGGAAGAGGCATACACTGCCGGTGAACATGGCGACGCTAATGAGAACCTGCTGGTGCTTCGTAATGAAGGCGTTTGCACGATCACGGGAGCTCTGGTACCACGACTTGCGCTGCACAGGCACACCTGCACCGAAGCGACCGCCAAGGAGGTTAGACTTGGGCTTGGAAATGCTGGATGCATTCATCTGACGCTGGCTCGCATTCAGACGCTCGTACTTGGTGCGCAGACTGGCAGCCTCACGCTCCAGCACCTGCAGCGCGGCCTCGGCCTCCTGCTTCTTCTTGGACAGGGTTACCACCGAGATGCTCAACTTTTCGGCCTCGGACAGCGTGAAGTTCGCCTTTACGTGGAAACGGCTACCGGTCGGCTTGGCTTCCTCAGCCTCTTCAGCCTCTTCAGCCTCTTCAGCCTCTTCAGCCTCATTGACCTCCTCCATCCTCAACCTTCTCCGTTTCATCAACCTTCTCCGCTTCCTCAATCTTTTCGCTCCTCAGCATTTTCAGCCTCCTCAACATTCTCGTCTTCCTCAACATTCTTGACCTCCTCATCTTCTTCAGTCTTCTCAGTCTCGCCGGATTCCTCCGTCTTCTCAACGTCTTCGGTCTTCTCATCCTCTTCAGTCTCCTCCGTCTTCTCCGTCTTCTCGTATTCATCATCCTTCTCTGCAGCAACTTCTTCAATAACCTCCTTCACTGCATCTTCCACCAACTCCGTGATGGTCGTAGGCTCCTCCTCTTCCTCATCAGTAGTGCTGTACCACTTGTCCAGTGCATTGTCCTGAAACAGCGACGAAATAGGGAACTCGATCTCCTTCACCGGTTCCGCCTCTTCGTCCTCCGACGTAGCAGCAGCAACCGAAATGATTACAACCGCCTCACGCGATTGCACAGGGTCAAACACGAACGTAGCGGGGAACGTGAGCGTCTCCTCTCCCTCCGTAGCGTTCCACGCCACAGAGCGCACCACCGGCTCCTTCTCCTTCTTCACACGCTTCTTGATCACCGTCCGTGTGATCTTCGTGGTGGTCTTGAGCTTGCGCGGCGTGCTCTCGCCGTCATCTTCAGGCACCTGACCGTCCTCGACCACGTGGCCATGCTCGTCCGTCACCACGACGTCCTTCTTCTCCACGACCTCCTCCACTGTCTCGTACTCGTCCTCTTCGTACTCGGGGTCCAGGGACACAGTGATCGTGGCGTTTGGCACGGGCTCTTCGCCCTCGACGCCCGCGAGCGTGACCTCCAGCCGACCAACACTCTTGGCTGCGGCCTTGGCCTCTTCAGAGAGCTCCTCCTCGCCCTCAGGGGCCTCGGAAAGCGCGGAAATCTGCTGGAACACGGCAGCGATCTGTTCGTCCAGAAGCTTCACTTCATCCACCTTGGCTGTGACGTTGCGACGGCACTCAAGGTACTGTTGAGACGTGCGCTGTACCATTGCAGCCACTGCGGATGAGGAAGATGTGGAAGCCATTGCGGGACGGGGGCTGCGGCTATGGAGCTGCTGGGGTCTCGGCGTAATGCGTGGAGAGGAAAGCTGCCTGAACCAATGTGTACCACATCAATTCGTACTTAAACAATATTGTGATGTACACCATTTGTACACGACATAAATGCGAAGTGACAAGAGGTCTGATGCATCTAAAGCCCACTTCGACGACTATCGTGACATCAGTAATAGCTTATCACGGCATGACCATGTAATCGTGAACGGGGTCGTCAACATTAGAATGAACATTCAGTCAAGGCAACTTGTGCCAGTATCTACGTTGTTAGTTCGATGTATGCATGGCTTTACACTAAATACTTCGCACGTAAATGTACTGACTATCAAAGTGCCTCATGGCATGAGACCATTGATGGGCTCTGCTCTCGCCTCCATCTTGGCGTTAAGATTCTCTCGAACCGTCATTCAAGTCCGTGGTAGGACTTACATTTGGAAAATGACGAGAGTAGCCGACAAGAACTTGCAAACATGCCTTGGTGGGCTTTTACTTCACACTAGTTAAATTAATAATCCCGGCATGCACGGGTATTCTTCCAAACAATCAATCGGCTTCTAATACCGAGGAGAAGCTCCATCTTGTTCCACCCAAAATGGCAAGCACCGCCTTTTCCTCGATTCTCACAAGCACACAATTACCGCGACAACATGAACGAATCTTGAGTCGAGACGGACGACGCGTGGAGCCAGCCATTGAGCTGCTCTAGAGCTTGCGCCTCCTCGTCCTCCTGGATACTCGGGGCATAGCTGCTCTCAATGAAGCGACCGGTATTACCAAGGTTGGACTGCGGGTTGAGCGAACCGAAGTTTGTCTCGAGACTCACACGGTCCGAGTATTGCGACACACGTACCGACGACATGGAACTCGATCCCACAACGAACGAGTCGTTCGTGCTGCAGCTGCTGCTCCTGCTGATGCTTCTGTTGGACGACATCAACATTGGGACAGGTACAGGGACATCGCTGTGGTTTCCGCTGCGTCCATAGAACTGGAACGACACTCCAGGCTCCTCCTTGTGCTGCGGTCTGGCATTTCTGCTCTGCGTACGTGACCGTCTTCTTTGTGCCATAATCTGCTTCTGTTGTTGGCGATGGGGTAGTGACACAGGAATATTCTCCTCTGTGTAGAGAATATACTCACCCGTGACGACCTCCTTGATGGGTGGCTTGACGTTCGTATCTCCATTATGTCTAGCCTTGGACATCATGCGTCCCGATCCCTTCCGAACTAGCGCCGTCACAGGGACGTCAGCCGAGACCTTGGAGTTCCTACGTGGTTTCCGATGGGAATTGTTCTTGTGGTCCATACGTGGCGTTCCACTGCCATCCGAAGTGTTCGAAGGCGCTGTCTGGTAGTAATAATCTGTAGGGTTCACTTCACTATCGACAAAAGACCCGGCACCGCGCATGACGACAGTCGAGCTGTGGCTACTGTTGAGTCCCGCCGCAGTGCTGCTCGCGAACATGGTGCTATTAGACGTCATCATCGTGTCGCTCACGTGGCTGAAGTTGCGTGCGCCGAACTTGTTCTTGCGCTCCTCGAGGAAGAAAATGTGCTCGAGCGCGAGCGACGGCCGGCGACAGAGGCACTTGGAGCCGCGCACTCCGCACGTCTTACATCTGCGCAGCCAGCTGAACTTGAGGAGACTGAACCATGCAATGATCCCCATCGACTGAAAGCGACAATGAGGCGCAGGCTCAGTCGCGGCGGTCGATCCTGTGTTGCGCTCCTCCAACTCTCCGCCTCAACTTGCTCTTCCCGGATGGGCGTGTGGCCTCCACCGAGGGAAATCGCGACTGAGAGGGGAAGTCAGCATAGAGTCGGCGACTCGGGCGATCGACGATCTCGTGCACGAGACGTGCGAACGGTCATTCGAGACATCAACGCGATGCCCGTCGGAACTGCATGCAGAGGACGCGCACCAAGTGGCAATGCAGCTGCAGATAACAGGGCTGGAGGACTGTTATACTAGTGTGGACGTGTAATAATAGCTCCGATACACAGAGATATATTTATACATGTAGCAGCGTGTTGGGGACTCTATTGCTGCTGATATTGGAGCCCGTCGCGCACGTGCTTCCCGCGCTCGCGAGATCGGGAACAGCCTGAAAGCGATGTTCCATACGAAAGCCAAGTGAAAGGCGAGCTCACGCAAGTGGAGAGGCTCAATTGAAGCTGCCATTTGCGTCTGCGATGACGAGCTTCAGCGCCACGAACGCTGCCAGACGGCTGCTAGGCTGGCAATATCAGTGCCTGCTGTACAAACAGCAAATACTGCGTCATACTTCGATGCAAAAGTGTTGTTCGATTCCTGCCAGGAATCCGGACGCGAGATCGTGGCCTTCGATAGGACCACCCTGTGCCTAAGTACGTTGCGTGCCCAAGTGCTGCGGTAATTCAGCCGAAGGCGAGCACTCACTTGCAAAGCCAAGAGTTTTCCGAATGAAATCGTCATTCTTTTTCGACTTGAAGAGCTCGAGCTGTTGAGTTTGTAGAAGTGACTTGGTCTGTCCTGGCAATGGCGAGGCAGCCATCCGCACCGCGCACTTGATGGGCAATGTACGTGCCGCTGCAGGCAAGGGCTCCGCTGGTCAGTCACTGTGTAGGTGAGCCAGAGCGGACCAATGTTGCTGATAAGACAAAGAAGAGCTCGTGGATGGCTGCACTGAATCTCGATTCGGGAAGACGTGGGTATTGCTGACCCAAGAGCTCACACGGGGAGAAATTAAAAGGCTTCGTCAAGGAGTTTGTTTGCTGTGTACATGTGCGTGCAAGTCATGCAGTAACTTACCTAGGTTGACTGTTGCACCACTAGTGAAACCCCAATCTTATTCGTGTAATGCTGTCTGGAATGTTGCTGATGACTACAAGTATGATCCAAGCAGTCGTACAATGTACGAAGTTGTTGCGGACATGAATCCGTTTCAATATACATGTACAACATTCAGTACTTGTACATATTCGTGAGCAACTCGTGTCTGTTGCCCTATGGACCTTCTTGCACCTAGCGTACAATTAAACGGCCGTCCGGTTGTTGAGCCCTTCGATAGAAGCGATATTGTCCACATCATTGCCAGTTACCTACGCCCAGTAGCTGCCCGCTCGATTTCGGTGAAGCGTGCAAAGCGCGAATTGGCTAGTCACGAATATTGCGAGTCGCAATGTTGGGCTCTTCCTCTGTTCCAGCCGCAACATCACACCTACAAACGATACCAAGACGGCAAGAGATTGCGGCGAGGATTCATCGCCGCCCCACAATCGTTCTGGTCGTAGTCTCCACGTCGTATCGACTTTCCACCTTCGTCACCACAGCAATCTCCATACGTCGCTTGGAAAATTCGAGCTCTTGTTGACGCTTCTGACGCTCTTGTTGATCATCGCAATTGTCGTCAGGTCCTTGCGCAATCTGCTTGTGCAATTTGACAGCGTTCAGCCGCTCGGCACCGGTCACTGCCTCCATGTATGTTCGCACTGCGACTTGGGCATTCTTTCCTCCTGTCGTGGACTCTTCACTTGTGGATGGTATCATCGAGCCATACGATTTGCAAGTTGCTTCCCATTCATCCTTGAGCACAGCAAGTAGCTTCGCAACACTCGAAGGGAAGCAGAATCCTAAAATCTCAATCCGAAAGAAAGTTGATGATCTCGAAGTTTGATCATCTGAATCGGACGCAACAGCACCGACTCGGCCATAAGATCGTACCTGCAAACTGTGAATTGACGCATTCGCAAATGGGTGCAACGCGTATAGTTCCGGGACATCTTGGTTTGACATGGCTACAACAAAAATGTCTAGGTTAGATACTTCAGATCCTAAAACAAAGCATAGCATAGCTTCACTTACGCGTTCGGTTGATAAGAAATTCGAAGAGTCCGTGGACAGCATCGTGGCCGTGGAAGAGCAGCAACGAGTCTGCACCATGCATATTCTCAGGAATGGAAGCTGTGCTGGTCACAGGCGCAATGATTGTGCCATCGTTTCGATCCTTGCTTCGTTTACGATTAGCTTCGAGCTCTTCTTCTAGCATGTGAAACTCGCCAACCTCGCGCTGTGTCTCGTTTGCTTTGATGTACGGCATGGTATATGACACATTGAGGTGGTGCAATACCTTCCGGATTCTTGGACTTGACTGCGACATCACAGCGCGGACATATCGCTTCTTGGTACGCTTAGTCTCTTGAGTCAACTCTTCAGATATCCCAGACTCTTGGTCGTGCTGTTGGCACAGGTTGATAATTGAAGCTCCTTTTCTCGCTGTACCTTGACTCTCAGTCTCATACAGGAAATGAACCACAAACTCGCTTGAACAGAGATAAAATGAGCCATCCTGGCTGCCATCGTCAGATCTCCTACTATCGAACCGGCGGAAGCTCATATAGACGTCTCGAAATGATTCCTGCCACGTATTCCAGCGTGTTGTGAAAAATCCCTTTTCTTCTCGTTTGCGATCACTTTTGATGCCTCCTAATAGCGGCTCGCTTGTGCTTGCTGTTGAACGGTTCACTAAGACAGACTGTGGCATTGAGTCTGCAGGGTGTACGAAATAATGCAATGCCTGCTGCCATCGCACCGCTGTGCTATGAGATACAGATTGCGTCCCATTTTCACAGCCAGAAATGAAGTTCTGTAGAGCCTGTGCCTTGATTTTTGAACTGATGTAGCATAGCAGAAATGAATTTACAAGAACAACAAGAGGACGAGCAATGTTGGTTACGTACTTGACGCGCTGGAAAGGGTACGGGAAAGCTGTAAGAATGGACAGCTTGATCTTTGGCACAATGTCCAGTGGCAGTTCTGCAACCTGGTTTCACAATAAACGTGAGCAAGTCCACAAGTACAATATCCCATCAACTTACCTGAAACGTGTGTGGGACATTGGCTCCTGGAGCAAGCTGCCGTTTCTTTTGGCTCTGCAGTGACGAAGCATAAAGTGAATGCAGTCGTGTTGATGGAGTAGCTATTGTCGAAGTCGCTGGCGTATCTGCGACAGAATCCCTTTGAGCTTCCTTCTGTAATTGCTTCACCTGCCCAGGAGATCTAATGCGTGTCCACAATGTCAGATCGTTCACACTCCAACCACCTATCTCGTCTATATTGCACCTTGGTGTCTCATTCACCTTCGCCTTCTTTTCTGCTGACACTTGCAGCTTGGCTGCTCGACGGCGTTTCTACAACCAGACCCATCAATCATTCGATCTTCCAGCACTCAACTCAACTGCCACGCACCCGCAACTCCATAGGTAGGAGTCTCTTGGTCTTCACATAGCGTTTGCCTGGACTAGGCGTCCCATTGACTGTCTCCTTATTCGGCTCCGTAGTCGTCATCGCAATGGAGCTCTTCGTACAATTAAATATATTTTTTGACAGGTTTACATAGTTTTATTAAAATCCATTTTCACAGGTATCACTACAACCTTTGACTTGAGCCATTCATCAAGAATGGCTACAGGTCACGCAGTGATTCTCTTCTACAAGTATGTGGAGGTAAGAGCTCCACTAGAGCTGAAACAAGAGCAGGAGCAACTATGCGAACGTTTAGGACTTGTGGGTCGCATCCTCATCAGCGAAGAAGGCATCAACGCCACGCTCTCCAGTCCATCCCGTGACAAGGTGGACGAGTACATCGCCTTCTTGTGCAGTCATGAGGTATTCGCAATGCGAGCCGAGGACTTTAAGCACAGTTTCCATGCTCATGAGGCACCGCCATTCGTGGGGCTCATTGTCAAGCACGTCAAGGAGATCGTGTCGACAGGGGGTATCGTTGCTCGTCCAGATATGACAGCGTCGGACCAAGAGCGAGGATACCTGACGCCACAGCAATTCCATGAAGCTATGCGGCAGGCAGTGAAGGACAAGGACGGAACTGTGGTGCTGGATGTGAGGGCTCATAAAGAATATCAAGTCGGACACTTTGAGAATGCAGTGGATCCGAAGGTCAAGAACTTTTCAGAGTACTACACGTTCTTGCAGAACCGTGTGGACGAGATGAAGGACAAGAAAGTGTTGATGTATTGCACTGGTGGTATTCGTTGTGAGAAAGCATCCAACTTTCTACGCAGTCAAGGAGTACATGATGTCCACCACCTCAAAGGAGGCATTCACAAGTACCTCGAGGCATATGAAGATGGAGGTTTCTTCCGTGGCAAGAACTTTGTGTTTGATAAGCGGTACGTAGGTTATCACTGCAGTGGATTGTGGAAGGCTAATTTACTGTGACTGCAGAGTTCTGATGGGCGCGCAGAACAGCAATGAAATCGTCGGCAAGTGCATTGAATGCCACACGCCACATGACGAGTTCAGTGGTCGCAAGGTGTGCACCGTATGCCGCGACCTGGTGCTGGTTTGTGATAGTTGCTACTACGCTCGTCATGGCGAAGTGCACTGCACGGACCACCAGTATGTCAAGCACTGCTACGTCACATTTCTCCAGTATGTGCCACGCGCCGAGTTGCTCGAGCAGCAGAAAGCGCTTGAGAAGATCCTTGCTGAGCTACTAGAAGACAAGACCAGCAGCAAGAACAAGCGTCGTTCCATTCGCAACCAGCTCAACAAGATCGCAGCTCGTCTAGAAGCAGTCGATTCCGATCCAGAAGCTGCAGCGGGGACATTGGCGCTAGACCCTCGCCCCATTCATTGTCGTACCTGTGGTCTCAATACATGCATGGGTAATTGCTGGGGCTTCTGGAGTGATGAAGTGCTGCCTCCTCCCCAAAACTAGAAAATGTAGCCATTTTCTTGATTAGCATCAACTTTTGACAAATTCCACTTCAACTTGAGTGCGGAATTGATATGGGAGCTAAGACGCGGATGACGAAGCGAAAACGTGGCGTTCCTGCGCCTTCTGGGGCCGCAAAGAAGACAGTAGTAGCGAAGAAGAAGCACGTACGAGAACTGGCCAAGGCGAGGCGCTGGGCGGAGGTCCGAGGCATCGTGTAGACGTTTGTAGAGGAATAAAACTTAGTTGCAGTGTTACTACAGATTGAACGATTGTATGGGAAGAA
Source organism: Phytophthora palmivora (assembly GCA_008079305.1). Taxonomy (NCBI): domain Eukaryota; phylum Oomycota; class Peronosporomycetes; order Peronosporales; family Peronosporaceae; genus Phytophthora; species Phytophthora palmivora. The sequence continues at coordinate 71,580 of VOQZ01001116.1, read as the reverse complement.
GATGGTGACAAAGGCCAAGACTTGTATGTTCTCAGTATTTATTGATTCGATGAGGGTGGAAACTAACTGATAAGTGGGTCAGATGCAGAGAATTGCGTCGTCAAGACTGCACAAGAGATAGCTCGTGACATTCTGGTCAAGAATGGTTTGCTGCCATCAGCATCGCAATCAACAGCAGACATGGAGTCTAATACTCGTGAGAATTCGACAAAGGTTGATGCTGCCATTCGTTCCAGTTCGCCTGAGACGCTGACAAAGGAACAGCAAGAGCTTATTGAGAAGAGGAGACGTGAAGCCCTTGAAAGACGTCGACGTGGAATGGCTCAACGACCTCCAGTTGTTATTCAACCCGATGTCGCTGATAATATGCGCCGCAGGATGCAGTCTTCAGTTGCTCCGGTACAACAACTCAATCCTCCATTGCAACATTCAACAACAGAGTCTACTGGACAACCGCCATTCGAGACGCATCGTGTTGTTACTCCCGACAACCTTCCTGCGATGAATGTGGCAGTCGACACAGAGCAAATGCGACCGGAATACTTCTGGGACGACTTGGAGGCAGCTGCAGAGATTGTTCAGTGGGAAAATGAGCACATGGCTGAAGTGGCTCTCGTGCAACCTCCAGCAAAGACGTCTAATGACATTGGTCAACTTGGATTTAAGCAGCAAATAGTTCAAAACAAGCCTAAGATGCAGCCACTTGCGGTCTCAACAATCTCTCAAGAGTTGGCTGCAGCAGCAGAAATTATTCAATGTGAAAATGAGCACGAAGTTTCACCGGAAGTAACAGGTATGCGATCTCCATTCGTGTTAGTATGAGCTAATACCACTACTCAATTAATATCGTGCTAGTATTCGACGACAGCTCAAAAGGCGATCCTGGACTTCATGCTCCACAATTTCAACTGCTTCCTGTGCACGTCACCGATGATTTCGAGCGGCACGAGCAAAACGCCGTAGAATCCAAGTGCCCTCTATCTAACAACATCACATCTCGACTGCAATCGAAGTCCAATTCACAACGCAAGCGAATACTGGTAGAATCACCACCAGGTCAGCATTCGTTGTCGTAATTTTAGTAGTTTTACAACACTAACAGCTTATCCTATCTTACCTACTGCTAAACCTACTCTACCTAATTGCGTTTGACAGCCCTGCCTCACATCTCGGTAATTCCTGGTGGGAGCAACCAGCGCCCTACGGCTTCATCGTATCCATCAGAAAATCACCAGGATGATCCAACGGTGGAATTCATGTACGTCACATCTTCAGGTTCGCAACTCTTGATCGAATAACAATGGGTCATTTTCTTCTGAAGCGACAAGCACATCTTGGAGGACAAGTTTGAGGTCCCGGTTCTTGAATTTCTCGATATGATGCTCGCCTAAGCACACCCCTTCAACGGCGCGATATATGCTTCGAAGTAGTTTTCCTGCTCGAATTTCTGCCCGCTTCTCCAACGCGGACACAGAAGAATCTCCATGAAACTTTTCACTCGTACTTCCGGCAAACTGGGTCTGCATAGACTAAGTGGTTTCCCCATATCACTAAGTCGTTTTCTTCTGATGAGAACGGGAGGACTAATCCGATACTGTTGAAGTTTTTAGCGCTATCGTATTCCAAATTCAAGTACTTGTCCATTTGCTCCAGCAAAACAAACCATAGTGATCGAGTTGGCGCGTTTGCCTCCTCTTGTTTTCGCTGTCGCTCGTTGTTGTAGAGGAAATTGCCATACAAACCCGAGAAAACGTGTTCATACAGTGACGAAAGGAGCTCTTCGTTGAACTCGAACGCCCATGGCTGTTGCCGCCAAATCTGCCACAATGCATCCAGCCACTGAATGAACACGGGAGATTGTTCCTCGAGCTCTTGCTGGCCTGGCCCTTCGCCATGACCATAGCGGTATCGAAAGAGATGACCAAAAGAACACCATTCCTTCTCAATTAAAGACAGCAGTCCTCGTAGCGTGCGGTAATATGGGTCCAGCAAGAGCTGCACCATGGCCGTCAGCTGTGGTGTGCGGTCCCACCCGTCACTGCAGTGAATCATCACAGAATCGCCCTGGCTGAGATATCGACAGATTTCCTGCGAAGTAGAGAGAATATTGGACAAATGTAGAAACCAGAAGGTGTTTCGCAATTGAAACAGCCAACCACTGCTCTCACGTTCTTGGCCTGGCTGGCATACAGACGCTAGTGATGCGTACGATGAGCGTACGGCATGAATATTCCCGATATCACAGAAGTGGAGCTCCGAATTCGGATAGTTTCTTGGATCCTCGGTGCCTTTGCCTTGTGCTGAGTTGGCCGCCGCAGCCATTTGGCTTCGTGCATCAAAAAAGTGAAACTTAGCGTCCCCATATGCGCTGGTTGCGTGTTGAAGTGCAGACACCATTTTCTGATCGGCTTCAACAACGTATCCACTCAGTCCCGTGCAGGGTTGAGCACATCGACACACAAGCGCTCCAGTATGTGGGTGACGCCATACTACCGCCGGAATACGACTTGCGCTGCGATAAGCGCTTAGTTCACGAAGATCATCTTCATCCAGCACCGACGGGATCACAAACGCAGCTGGGTATGATGGAAACATGGTATAGTCCGAGTTGTCATACAACCGCATCCAGCTATCTTCGTCCAGCAACTTTAGCCGACGATAATCCTCCTCTGCATCGTAAAACAAGTCGTTTGGAGTTTCGAGACCAGTTCCATTCGTCGTCTTCATTTCATCCTTATGCCGTAGTGCCTGGTAATGCAAGTGCGCAAAGAGATAATGAGGAGGTGAACCCCCCGTCAAGTACAGCTCCCAAATACAGCTCAAAAAGTCCGAGCATGTAGTTTCGTTTTGAAAGGCCAAAGAGGCACGCAACAAATGCTTGCCTTCGATGTTGGCAATGTGGGGCGCTGTTGTCGAACTTTCAGCGAATAAAATAGACGCCACAGGAATCTCCATCGCATCTTTTGTGCTCAGCGCTTGCCAAATAATACGGTGGTTTGTAAGCACCAGAGTCCCATCAATGCTGAAATGCGGTGCTGTGCCTAATACCATTTCACCCACCAGGTGTGTCACCTGTCCAACTCCTCGAAATGCGCCTTTAACTGTGTGTGTCCCCAGACCAAGCATTCCCATGCCTAGTCCTTTGGCAAACCCAAAAACGCCACCACTTGCTCCACCCTGGTAGGTTTTATTTACCAATCCGGCCGCACCCTTTAGGAATGCACTGCCAACACTTGTAGATGCACGAAAAAGACCTCGACCCAAAGACCGGGTTGGGTGGTTGTAGTCACGCGTGAAGCAATTGTCCGTTTGCACCTTGTGGCCAGCAGCGCCCAATGAGGAGGCATACGAACGAGGCGGAACAACTCTTCCAGAGCCTTCCTCATTCCACTCTCCATCAACATCATCCTCAGATGAAGAGGACATTGCTAGCATTTCATTCTTCGTGTTCTGTTCTTCCCCACTGTCATCACTCTTGTAGAAGATAATGTAAGCAGCGTTATCAATTCGTAGTCGAACTACTTCTCCAGAGACCGGGTAAATATCTCCAATAAGTGGCTGTGATTCATCTGCCGGTTGTGTCAATTGAAAAGTTGGTGTAATTCGTCCTCCATTATAGCCATAACTATCAAGACGCAGCATCGTGGGTGAATTAGCGCTTCGTGTACTCCTCGCGGGACTGTTTGTATACACTCCCGGGATCTTTTCAATCGCATCATAGCTTCCATAGCCACAATTGCTCACACTGGATGTGAATCGAAAAGCTTCGTTCTCATAAATAGGGTAAAACGTCGTCGGTGTGCCCGAGTTGCTGCCACTTTCGACACTGCCAGTCCCTCCACCATTGGGTATGGTAATAGCATCTGAAAATGAGAAATCATCATAGTCTCCTAAGTCTGAAAAGCTACTCGATGTCTTTCTCGTGGCACTTGGTGGTCCAATACTCGCTGCATTTGTGTCTGTCTCAAAGTCCAGCGAGATGGCAAGTTGAAACCTGTCGTCCTCCGTCTCTCCCAGTCCTTTGCACTCTTCATCTTCTTCTTCTCGTCGTTTCTCCTCTGCTTTCTCCTCTTCCTTGTCTTTCTCATCACTACGACTCTCTTCCAAGTCGGAATCTGTTTCTGTAGCTGTAGCAGACGTCGGAGGAGCCATCGGCGTCCTCATCTCTTCATTCTCACGCTTATTCTCATGTCCAGCAGCGTAAAACTCGCCTCCAGAGCCATTACTACTAGAAGAAGTCGGCGACATCAGCTCCACGACACTCGTGTACTCGACGTCGTCCTCTTGTCGCTCTTGCGCCTCGAAACCTTCTCGACAGCCTTCACGCGTCACGTCCACATAGAAATCACTCTCTCGTTCTGTAGCCATGTGATCTGTCTAAATTGATACCGTCGGTCTCTAATTCTATCGCGTCTGGGGTGGATAAAGTGAGGTGTATTATAGCGGCGGAACCGTTCCTTTCTGTATGGAGGGAGGAATATGACCAATAATATGCGACGTCTGTTTCAAAAGGTGAAAACAGAAGGTGACGAAGAGGGCTGGAGGAATCAGATCTGAGGAGACGTACATGTTGAAGTTGCAGTGCTACACATTTAAGTGTCTAGCAGTGTAGGCACTTTAGACAGAACTTCTTGCTGCATTTCGTACGGTGTGAGCACCAGACGACTGCAGCGTAGTGTGTACTTTTGCTCCCACTCACTGTCGGGATCGGGAATCACGAAGTAGTAGGCCATCAGCCGCTTTGGGTCCAAATACCAGCCTGACCGACCTTGGATCGTACCGGGCATGGCTCCGAGGACGCCACAGCTTAGTGCGTCCTCATATAGAGCAAGACGAAATGCGATGCGAGCGCGATACCCACGGAATACCGACTGGATACGTAAAGCGTACTTGGTGGTTCGATCCTAGAGTGAAATGACAAAAATGTGTGAGGAAAAGAGATGGAGGTGCTGCAATCGACTACACGTACCATTGAGGATCGTGGTCGCGGTGAAACAGTGCGTGTGGTTGGTAGAACCATCTTCAGCCTCGCTTCCTCTGTAATTGCTGCTTCTACCATGTCGACAATGTCGAAGAGAGTTTCGGCGACATCGGTCTCCAATTCTTCGTCTGCTTCAGCATCCGGAGTAAAGTCATTGTCAGCAGCGTAGTCTTCATCATCACTATAGTCAGGCTCAGGGCTGTCGTCATCTGCTGGATTAAGGACGTTTATGGTTGGATCATTTTCTTTACTCACTTGCGACTTGCCTTCTTCAGCGAGTTTTAGGTCGTCGTTTGCGATTTCTCTGTCTGCATCAACTTTATCAGTGGTGTCCTCGTGACGAGCAGTAATTTCTTTCTGGTCTTGCAAAATCTCGTTTTCTTTATCGCCCACTTGAAAATTCTCTTCCTTATCAAGGTTTTGGTTGCCGTGTGTAGTTTTACTGACTGCATTTGCTTCTTCAACGATGTTCTTCTCGTGGTGGGTCGTAGCTTTTTTTCGGTCTTGAAAGATTTGGTTTTCTCTTGCAAGATTCTCTAAGAAAACTTGGCGTGTGACTCGTTTGGTTCGTTCAGAATGAGGGTGACGCGGTGTCGTTACTGATACATCTTGGTTCAATGTTGCAACGAAAGCTGCATCGATTGGGGGAAGTTCTGGTCGAGAGGCTGTCTTTTGAACATGACTTTCCGGTATGGTATCTTCTAGAACGCGCGGTGTTGTTTGTGTGTACATTTCAGCAAGAATCTTTTCACATTTCTCTTTCAGCACTTGGGCATCACTACCCATTGCTTCGGCTAGTCTCTGGGCTTCGGAAAAGTTTAATGCTGGGGATTCTTCATTTTGACCTTCGATATCCACGTCGGTATTCTCCAACTGCACCGAGGATATCTTTTCTATCGGTACATTATGCGAAGCTGAAAGCTGTGGAGAATATTTTGCACACCTGGTTTGCTCCGAAATACATGGTGATTGAGCAATTTGATCCGGTATAATGGCTGTTTCCGTCGCAATCGTAGTAGTGTTATCGCTGGGTATCTCCGTTTGGACCATGGGAGACCTCACTCCTTTTTCGTTTTTTGTGGATCGTGACAATCTTCGCTTCTGGGTCTCTCTTGAACTGGGCGGGGTTCTTGTCCTTACAGAGGAGAGTTTTGTCGATGCAGCATCTTGTGACTTCGCACTAATGTTCCTGCCAGGAGATCCATTGCACTCAGGGAGTTTAAACTGCTTGTGCGTGCGAGGTTTTGACTTTGGTATACCACCAGTGACATCAGCTTTACGAAAAACTCGATCAGGGGTTGCAACTCTGGCACTGAGTCCCATAACATCTTCATTACATTGCTGCTGAGGCGTTCTCGTAGCAACTACTTCTGTCTTGAAGAGCTTCGCATCGTGGTTCTGGTCAGGATAGTTACCTAGCATGAGAGCCTGGATCAACTCTCTTTCGCGTTCGCGTTGTATTTGAAACTTTTTGGTCAAAATTCGCCGCTCTTTGATCGTCGCACAATTTGCTAATCGTTCCTCGCGTTTATTCTCCGCCACAATACACTGTTCAATCACTTTTAAATGCTTGAGTGAAGCTGTTGGTGGCGATGTTTTCTTGTGTTTCCAGTCGATAGCTGGGAGAAAAACATTTCCCACAAGGTGAGTATTGAGATCAGCACCGCGGTTCAAGTGGTCTCGACTTGCATTGGCAAGCAAAGATTTATAGGGATCATAGGCCATTGGTAGGGTGCAATTGCAAACCTACAACAAACGCTTCCTGTACCGTCCTGTAATACCAGACAATCACGTTTAGCCGAAATAGATGAAATGAAAAATAGACTAGGAATTGTAGGAGCAAAACCTCACCACTATTTGCAGGTTTGAAGATCTAACAAGTAGCTTTAGTGTCGTTGTCTAACCTCCTTCCGACGCCTTAACGCTGCTGCCAAACAAAGTGGATGGAAGTTCTCGCTCTTCGACGTCAGGCTCTCCTTTTACGGCTTCCTCTTCGTCATCATCTTCATCATCCAAATCAATTTCTTCTTCATTTGCCACCTCAACAATTTGCTTCTGGCGCACGTTCCGATCTGTTTCGGATTCCATCACTTCTCCCTTCCTCTTTTTCGTGGCATCTCCTTCCTCAACGGATGGAACATCAAGCTGTGCTTCCAAAGCAGCCATAGCATCACCAGGAGCTGCTGCTGTTGATGCTGCTACCATTCCAACAATCTTCGATGTTTCTTCACCCTGAGGAGCAATTTCAGACGCAACGTAATTCACTTGAGAATATTGAGCCACCACAGAACGTTTGATGCGCAACATTTCGAGGAATGTGTGCTCGGAGCCGTGAGAGACTTCAAATTCATGCCACACTTTCCAGAAAGACTTTTCATGCTGTCGCGGGTCACAGAATTGCGACGCATGAGAGTAAATGGCTCGAGCGCGATCAAATTCGCCCAGTTTTGTCTCCATTTGCGCGAATTTTAGACAAAGATGGGGGACGCACTTGTCGGACAGCTTAGTGATGCCACGCTGATATACATCCCGTACCTTTGCGACACCAAAGAACTTTTGAGCCTTTTTGATGTACTTGTCGTAAATTGCTAGCTTGTCATCGTCAGGTACAGCATCAGAGGCGCGCTCATAAATAGTCATCACATTGCGCAGCATGCCGTGCTGCTCTTCAAACTCAGCGAACTTCTCGTAAAAACCACGAACTGACTTCGTCGGAGCAGCACGAATAGCCTGTTCGAACAAATCCCGAGTACGCTCCATCTTGGTACCAGCATAGCGCTGCACAAACTTGGACAAGTAGGTCTGCCACAAATCACCTGCGTGTGGAAACTTGGGGAAGAGTGCCAGACCTCGTTCGTATACGCGAAAAGATTCCTCAAAATACTTGTTCTCTTCTAGATATGCCGCAAAGTTGAGCACCATCTGAGGTGTAATGATCTTGAGCTCAAACACTTCATTGTACGCAGCACGGGTCGACTCAAGATCACCGAGACTCTCCTCCAGATCGAGACGTAGTGTCCAAAGTTTCACACTCAGATGCACATTGTCCTTAGCAGTTAGCGCCTGCTGCTTGCGCAGACGAGTCGTTCGGGAGGCTGGAATAGTGCAAGCGCTGCGTACAATCTCAAGCGTTTCATCAAAGTTTTCGTGACGGAGTTCCAGCTCGGCCCATTCGCAATACACAGCAGCGAGTTCCTGGGGATTACGAAATTCCACCTCCAGGGCCTTCTTGAAGATGGCACGTGCGTTATTAAGGTCCCCGTGTTCGTCGTAAAATTTTGCAAAACGGATCCAGAGTGTTGGCAGCCGTCCGCCTGACTTGACCGGGTCCACCGTTTTTACTGCCTCGGCGTACGTTCGAATGACCTTCTGCAAATCAGTCTTGACAAGTTCCACGCGCTTTTCCCATTCACGAACGTTATGTGGGTTCTGTCGTAACAACACCGAGTTTAGCAGCAAGGGTCTTCGCTCTGCCACATCCTCGTAAACTTTTAGCAGGCGATCGACCTGCGCTTGGTGGTCAACTTCGTCTTCTTCATCCTCCTCCTCATCATCGCCTCCAGCTGCCAGATCCATCTCGGCCGTCAACATGGCCTCAATAAACTTCACATAAGCATCGAAGATCATGCTGAAGTCCCGGACAGTAACTACCGTGCGAATTCCCTCTTCATACACATCTCTCGCCGACTCAAACATCCCCAACCTCACAAAGTACGTCGCCAACGAGCACCAGAGTCGTCCCACCTCATCACTAAATCTAGCCATTCCACTCCGCAGAATCGCCTCCACATCCAACGATTTTGCCACACGCGTCGGATGTTGCGACACCATATCACATAGCTGCATCCACATACTATGCTGTGTACGATCTGTACTCATCTCCTTGTCCTGTGTCGTCTCAATAAGTTTCACCAATTGCAAGCTCGCCTCTTCATAGAGCTCCACTGACACTAAATAGTCAACAAACTCGCCTTGTTTCGACGGTTCCAGCATCAAATACCTTCTGTACACACGCACAGCCGTGCGAGGGACATGAATCTGCTTCACAAAGGTCAAATAGGGGGTCCAAATGCGATGATGCTGCGTAATAGGCAGTGCTCGAAGTGCTCTGTCGAACACGTGACGACGTGCAGTCACCACGCGCATCTCCTGCAGCACATGGAGGTAGTCCAGCCACAGTCTCGGCATGGTAGACAGCTGCACCAGTGCACGCTCGTACAGCGCCACGAGTTGCGTGAACAGAGGCGAGTCCACACGCTGACCACGTACTTGTGAGTCGTACACGTCATCCAGATAGAGTTTCCAGAGCTTGTAACTGCGTGGAAGGGCGTGGAGTCCGCGTTCGTAGACGTCGCAGCGGTCGGTGAGTGGAGCGTCGGACAGAGCGCGGAGATACGAGGTCCACGTTTGGATGGCGTATGGCTGGCGTGTAGCTGCCTCTTCGTACTCGAATAACGCACCGTCAGACTGCACAAACGAGTGGATTAGCGTCGAGGAGACGGATTAAGGGCGGGGAACGTACCATGGCAGCAGGCAGCAGTCGACACCTTGTCCAAGTGCCTTGAAATGTGCGATGTGGTCCACATGGAACTACATAACGTTTACTTCAGACGTTTTTAAATAGCTAGGAATTTGTATTGATCAAGTTGAAGTGGATGAGGTGCCGTGAATAGCATGATGAAACTCCTCCGTAGTTGTGCTGCGCCTCTCCACCTGGAAAGTTCGCACTAAGCACGGTCAACTCCGTCACCGTGAATTTGCTCTTTTGTTTTTATACGCAATGGCAGCTGCAGCTGGAAGCTTTCGTAAAGTCCACCTCAATAATGACGACGAGAATGAACGACTACGACGTGATGGGAGATATGTCGACAACTATGTGACTACGTCCAAGTATACACTCGTGAGCTTCATCCCGAAAATGCTCTTTGAGTTTTTTCGAGTTATCGCCAACTGCTATTTCCTGGTGATATCAATTCTTCAAGTAGCTACGACGTGGTCCCCGACAAATAAATACACGACAGCAGGGCCGTTAGTTACAGTGTTGATGGTCTCTATGATCAAACAGGAATTGAAGATAAAAAGCGGCATGAAGCGGATAATGTCCAGAATTCACGACAGTGTAAGGTACTGGGTCGTCAAGGAGAAATTGTGACGAAAGAGTGGCAGGAAGTGGTTGTAGGAGACATTTTGCGTCTTGGTGACCGCGACGAAGCACCTGCGGATGTATTTATTTTATCGACATCTGAGGAAGAAGGTCGATGTTTTGTTGAAACCTGTAATCTGGACGGTGAAACCAATCTGAAGCGACGATCTGCCATTGAACAAGTGGCGCAGCATGTTGGTTACAGGAAGCTGAACGATCCAACGCTACCAGAGGCCGAACACAGCAAACAGATGATGAAACTCAGTGCCACAATGGAATATGAACAGCCTAACAATCGACTGTACAACTTTACAGGTAGAATCGAGTTTGGTCCCAACAAGGAAGCTGCTCCAATTGGTCCGTCCAATATCATCCTACGGGGTTGCAGTGTTCGTGGTTGTGCATACATTTACGGCGTTGTCATTTTTACGGGTTCTGAGACCAAACTCATGCAGAACGCACGCTCGACGCCGTCAAAGCAGAGTAATGTATACAAGGTGGTCAACCGATGCATCGTCCTAATCTTCACCACGCAATTTGTACTGTGTATCATCAGCACAATTTGCAACACGATCTGGATGCACAAGTACCAGGATAATCTCTGGTACTTTAGCTCAGCATTTACGCAAACGTCATCTGGTTCCAACTTGGTTAGCTTCTTCACTTTCCTCATTCTCTACAACAATTTGGTTCCAATTTCTTTGTACGTCTCGCTGGATATGGTGAAAGTCATGCAGGCGAAAAACATTGCCACGGATCCTGAAATGTGCCACGAGGGCACGTATGCGAATGCACGAACGTCTGATTTGAATGAAGAACTCGGTCAAGTCCACCATATTTTCAGCGACAAAACGGGAACTCTCACGTGCAATATTATGGAGTTCCGGAAGTGTTTCATTGCTGGTGTATCGTACGGATTCGGTACGACTGAAATTGGTCGTGCAGTGGCAGAACTGGCAAAGAAAAATGCTATTGCCAATGGAACTTCGAGTGGTTCTATCGATGCACTTGATAAAGAAGATGATGACAAACATCGTGATCCACGAGATGCACAGGTTGATTTTAATCCACTTATTCATTTTGATGACCCGCGTTTAGTCAATGCGTTAGCCTCAAATACCCCAGAGGCTAGTGCTATTGACGAGTTCCTCACTGTGCTTTCTGTATGTCATACAGTGATCCCTGAACCAAACGCCAAAACAGGCCAAATTGACTATCGCGCTTCTTCACCTGACGAAGAAGCACTTGTGAAAGCTGCGAAATGCTTGGGGTATAACTTTACAACTCCAGCCCCGCTGTTGGAGGTCAAAGTGACCAAGAAGAATGGATCAGCTATGGTGCGAAAGTACACGATCCTCAATGTAAACGAGTTTAACAGCACCAGGAAGCGAATGTCGGTGACACTTCGAACCGAGGATGGTCGATACTTTCTCTACTGCAAGGGAGCTGACAATGTCATGATGCCTCGGAGTAAATTCGACAAGTACACCTCAAAATTGGACGAGGAGCTGAAGCGGTTTGCAAGTGAAGGCCTACGAACTTTGGTAATCTGCAGTAAAGAACTAACAGAGGAGGAATATCTCGCTTGGGATGTCAAGTATCAGGAAGCGGTGACGTCTCTGACAAATCGTGATGAACTTTTGGAGGAAGTTGCCGAGATTATTGAGACCGAAATGAAAATCGTGGGTGCGACTGCAATTGAAGACAAACTTCAAAATGGTGTGCCGGCTGCAATCGCGAATCTGGCTCAAGCAGGGATAAAAATCTGGATGCTGACGGGTGACAAGGAGGAAACTGCGATAAATATCGGTCATGCCTGTCAATTGATAAATGAAGGAATGCAATTGCTTACCGTTAACTGCGAGGATCTGGATGAGTTGGGCAGACAAGTTGACAAGATATACAAGATGGAGGATGTGCAGTCGCACATCAATAACAACAAGGTTTCCAGCCACTTTGCTCTTGTGTGTGATGGTAAAGCAATGGTACATGTGTTTCCACCAAAGAATACGTCTTCCGAGCGAGCATTGCATGCTGCAAAAGTACTTTCACAAATGATTTTGGACATATCCAGCGTTTGCCAAGCAGTCATCGCATGCCGAGTGAGTCCTGCCCAAAAAGCAGACATTGTAAATCTCATTCGATACAACTCACCACAAAAACCAATTACTCTAGCGATTGGCGATGGAGCGAATGATGTGAATATGATTCAGTCAGCTCATGTGGGTATTGGTGTGTCAGGTCAAGAAGGGGTTCAAGCTGTCAATGCTAGTGACTATGCAATTGCTCAATTCCGGTTTCTCGAGAGGCTTCTTCTCGTTCATGGTCGCTATAACTACCAGAGGATATCCAAGGTCATTCTCTATTCGTTCTATAAGAATTGCGCACTTGTTATCGCGTTGTTCCTCTTTAATTTCTACAATGGACAGTCGGGTACGAGTGTGTTTGAGAGTTTTGTCATGGCTGGCTGGAATTTCTTCCTGGCGTTGCCAATTATCGCGATCGGCGTTTTTGATGAGGATGTTACCCCGGAACAAGTTCTTCGCAACCCAATACTATATCAACCAGGGCAAAAGAACGATGGGATCAACATGAAGCGCTTTTCGATGTGGTTAATTAATGCCATCATTCAAGCATTCATCTGCTTCATGTTGGCTCTGTACGGCACGATCAACGTTGGTGGTTTGAGTGTGGGGCTTTATCTACAAGGTAGTGTGATCTACTCAGTGCTATTGATGTCAGCCAACGTGAAAGTCGTCCTGGAAACTCTGTCGTGGACAAAGTTCAACCGAATGGTCTTAGCGTTTAGCCTGTGGTTGTTTTTCTTCTTTCTGCTCGTGTTTCCTTTCATGGGTAAGCTCGGCTGGGATCTCTACGGTGTATCACTGCGTTTGCTCTCAAGGTTTGTTTCAGACATAGTTCTTGTTGTGATAGTATGCTTACAATGTTCTATCACGGTTTGCGTAGCCCTATATATTGGTTGTACATCTTGTTGGTGCCGCTCACCGCCAATCTCCTCAACATCAGCCTCAAGTAGTAAGTTCAAACTTCAGTTCCTCGATTCTTGCAGTACTCACCCTTTGTTCTGAACTTGAATGTATTTTTCAGCATTCAGACGATCTACTTCCCCACCTTGGCGAATGTACTTCGGGAGAAATGTGTGCTTTCACCAAACTCGTCACAAGTGGCTTGCGATCCTCACGGTGATCGGAAATCGGCACCCCTTGCAACCCCATTTTTCGAGATATGTAAGAAAGAAAACACTTACAAAGTCGCATGCTCGGAGAATGGCGACTGATTTCGGCGCCAGGTTCTCGAGCAGTGACTGACAAGGCATCAATAGCAAGCAATGGAGGTTATTCACACACGTTCGTGTTGTTTGTTTGTCCGTGCTCCTCCATGTAGACAAAGGCCTCGTATTCAGCTCTGGTGAGGCAGATGGACGCGAAACCAAGGACGACTTTGATTCACAAGATCTCAAGGACATGGAATTCAACCACCAAGCGATTGCTTCATTTACGAAAGAAAGACCCCTTTCCTTTAGTACAGCAGGCACTATTGTTGCTGGGTCTCCGCCCAAGTAATGGTCACCTTGCAGCATTGAACTTGAAATTCATGGTGCCCTAATTATTTTTCACAAAATCCACAATGAAAACCATGTACACTTCGCAATGGTAGCGCGTGTGACTACGGATCAAATTGCATTATCAATTGATGTTGCATCTTATTAGGTTGGTTTTCAGACAGATTACCTCAATAGCCTGCTACTGCATAACAGGGCTACCCATCTGCCTCACAACTTTTCTACTTACTGCTTGGGTGCAGGGGCGGCGCGTGCAGGCTCAGGGGATAGCACGATCTTGTCCTTGATCATGCCCCATGGAGCCATTGTCACGAGTTCTTCGGCAGCCGTCGGGTGGATGGCCACGATGTTGTCGAAGTCCGCCTTGGTGGCGTTCATCTTGACCGCCACGCCGAAGCCCTGGATCATCTCGTCAGCACCCTCACCGGCAACATGCACACCCACTACGGTCTCCTCCTGACCCACAGTCACAAGCTTCATGGCCGTCTTGCCCTTGCGTTCCGGGTCAGCCATCGAGTGCAGCAAGTTCACAAATTTGCTCGTGTATACCTTGACGTTCTCCTCGCCGTACTTGGCCACAGCCTCGGGTTCCGTGTAGCCGATCGTGCCAATGGGCGGGTGGCTGAAGATCACCGTCGGGATCTGGTGGTAGTTCAGGCACGCGTCCTTCTCGCCGCCAAAGAGGCGGTCAGACAGTCGTCGGCCGGCAGCAATGGCCACGGGCGTGAGCTCCCAGCCAGTGACCGTAGCATCACCAATAGCGTAAACACCCGGTACGGACGTGTTTTCCTGAGCGTCAACTTCAATGAAGCCACCCTCCGCGAGCTTGACGCCGACTTCCTCCAAGCCGAGATCCTTGGTGCGCGGCTCGCGGCCGACGGCATACAGGATCGTGTCGAAGTCCGGGAATTTCTGCTCCTCTCCATTGATAGTCACGACGAACGTGAGCTTGCCATTGTCCTGCTTCTCAACACGAGCCGCGCGCATGTTGCGCACAAACTTGACACCAGCCTTCTCCATCTCCTCGTTCACAAGATCCCGCACGATGGGGTCAAACTTGCGCAGTACCTGGTCAAAACGACAGAAGAGTGTCGTGTCGCTCTTGAGCACATTAAAATGCCAGCCAACTCCACAGCAATGTATCCAGCTCCGACCACAGCTACCTTCTTGGGTTGCTGCTCCAGCTTGAAGAATCCGTCACTATCAATGACGTGTTCCATGCCAGGGAGATCCGGGACGCTAGGGACGCCACCAGGGGCCACCAGCACGTGCTTTCCCGTGTAGACGTTGCCAGCCACCTCAATCTTGTCCTTAGCCACGAGCTTGGCGATACCTTGGACGTGATCCACCTTGGCATTGCCCAAATTGCGCTCGTAGATGCCATTGAGACGCTTGATGTAGGCGTCACGCTTGGTCTTCATGTTGGCCCAGTCGAAGTCACCGAACTCAAAGTCCTTGCTCGCCGTGTTGATGCTGTAGTCCTTGTTGCGGTTCAGGTGCTCCACGTGGGCTGCCGTGTTGAACATGACCTTCTTGGGCACGCAGCCAAAGTTGACGCATGTGCCGCCCAGTCCCATGCCGTCAAACTCACGGCCGCGCTCCACCACGAGCACCTTGGCCCCGTACGTAGCGGCACGTCGGGCTGAAGCCATGCCGCCGCTTCCTCCACCGATCACAACGTAGTCGTACACGACGTCAGTGCTCATGATTTTGTTGGTTCTCGAGTCGCTTGGGCTCTAGGGAGCTTTTTCAATTGTGACGTCAGGATCGCAAGGAATCAGAGCTTATCAGATTGGAATCAGATACGAAAGATTTTCAAGCAATCAGAGATGGGATATGTGTTTTATTAACCAATAGGAACGAACAATGGACCACACGTGTGTGCAGGTTAGAGATGGTGGGACATCATTGTGGGACACCATTTGAATACGTGATTGAGCTGAGTAAACATGGGGATTGCCATCGGACTTGGTTGCAAGTGTCGACTACGAATCGCAGGACGAATTCTCGTAGGAGAACTGAAATTTACATGTGAATGGATACTGCCTTAGCTCTCACGTTGCAGCGATTGCGTAACTTCGCTGCAAACGGAGATGGCTACATTTCGCTGGGATTTGCACCTCATTCAACCAATTAAGCCAGTGCATGTATTACCGATTTCGAACATGAGAACCACGGGCTACAGTACCTTATGCAAAACCCAAGTTTGTATTGAACAATATGAAACTCTAGCCTCTACAACTACTTCATCTACATGTGAGCAGTGTACTGATGTTTAGGCGCGCAGGTGGCGGTAAGGCTTGTACTGCGAGCTCGGTTTCTGCGTTTGGATTGGTGCCGGAGTTACCGCTGGCTTCACTCCGTTCGAGTACCCGTCTGTCTTCCCACCACCGACATTGACTCCAACTCCGGCATTCACTCCAGTCTTCACTTCACCAACACCGCCACTGACATCCACGCCCACCTTCACACCAGCACCACCAACTCCAACATTTGCACCAGCAGCCATGCTAGCTCCACCATTTAGATCTGCACCGGCACCAATTTTGACTCCCGTGCCAACATTTGCATTTACTCCATCAGCACCAGTCTTCACACCTGCACCAAGATTACCTTGAGCGTTGATATTAGCACCAAGCCCAGCTCCAGCCTTCACACCAGCACCAACATTTGCGTCAACACCCACACCAAGTCCAGCTCCAGCCTTCACATCAGCTCCAGCCTTGGCATCAGCACCAACATTTGCGCCAACACCCACACCAAGTCCAGCTCCAGCCTTCACATCAGCTCCAGCCTTGGCATCAGCACCAACACTTGCGTCAACACCCACACCAAGTCCTGCTCCAGCCTTCACATCAGCTCCAGCCTTGGCATCAGCACCAACACTTGCGTCAACACCCACAACAAGTCCAGCTCCAGCCTTCACATCAGCTCCAGCCTTCACACCAGCACCAACATTTGCGCCAACGCCCACACCGAGTCCTGCTCCAGCCTTCACACCGACCCCGAGGTTGCCTTGAGGGTTTACTCCTACACCAAGACCAGCACCAACCTTCAACCCTGACCCGAGACCTGCTTGAACACCAGCGCCAATATCGGCCCCAAGTTTTAACAGTGCACCCAGGCCGACACTAGCTGCTACACCACCATTTACACCAGGACCAGTGCTGACCGTCTTGTCACCATTGCTGTAGCTTGTAGTCTTGCCATACGTCTCGGCCACTTCCACAGAAGCATTCACCATGCAGTTCGAGAACGCCACAGCAACCACACACAGAGTGACGATCGTCTTGCTGAGCATCATCGTGGAAGTTTTGAGGTTGAGCTTGGTAGTTTGACCTTGAGAAGCAGGTAGCAGGTAACCGGGTGGCCGGTAGATCCGAAAAAGGATAATGAGCTTGAGAGACTACGGCGATTCCTCCGACAAGTGCCTCTCTACCGATGAGCCTTGCATCTGGTTACCAACATTAGGTGGAGTTGGTGGATGAACTTACTTAATGCAACAATGAGACTGTCTTCTATTTCGCTGCGACGGACTAGCATCTTATACCAAGCAGTGCATACGCAACCAGGAGTTAGGATATGTTGCGGTGAGGACGTTTGACGTTGCGATCGCCTAATGAATAAGATCAAGTTACTGTTACTGTACACATTTTACTTGAGTACTCACTGTCATGCAGACTCCATGAAGCACTTGATGTCCTAACTTAGCAAACCGGTCAGTGAATTCTCATGTGGCCATGAGACTATCGCCTTTGAATATCGTTCTGGTTGCATCGTATCTTGCGCAGTACATGTACGTATGTTGTGGCAATTCGACGACGAAAGCGTTGGCAACGCTTCCGCATCCAGTCAAGTTGACCTGTCGGAGGGCTTCACATCTGACGTTGGAGCTCGCGTTACGTTGTCGA
Source organism: Phytophthora palmivora (assembly GCA_008079305.1). Classification (NCBI taxonomy): domain Eukaryota; phylum Oomycota; class Peronosporomycetes; order Peronosporales; family Peronosporaceae; genus Phytophthora; species Phytophthora palmivora. The sequence continues at coordinate 53,962 of VOQZ01001116.1, read as the reverse complement.
TTTGTGTCAAGTCGGAACAGCATGGTCGGAACTTCTGACGCTGTGTAAATTGTCTTATCCACCAATTCCGGTGCGATGGTGCACATGCTGTCGCGTCGCGTTTGATGAGCATGTTCATGGCATCTTTTAGTGTTTGCTACGACTGGTTGTGGTCGGTCAAATTGATAGTGATATTTCAATTATGTACAGCGCTCCAGCGAGGAGGAATTTCACGGCGGTGCACCGCCAGCCTCGTCACCGAGTCTCTGAGGTAGCAGCTAAATGCTAGCTAAAACACGACACGAATATGTGCACAATATACAGAGAAGCATGGTATGGCAGCACACCTGTCCTTCCCGGAGCTTTAAATACGAACGTCCGAGTAGGTCTCAGGTGCGACCGCCGGGTCAGTCTTCGACATGCTGCCTGTGGGGGATTGAGTAGACGCCGTGGACTTGGTGGTGCCAATCACATCGTTCTTGTCCAGTCCGAAGGAGTCGCGAGACTCAAACAAATTGGCACAGGAAGCAGGTGTCTGAGCAGCGTACAGGAGCTTAGCGGGCAGCGGCGTCTCGAGTTCCATGGTGCTCTGCGTTACGATCTTCTCCATCTCCTTGGAGTTGCGCAGTTGCATCTGTGCAAACTCGAGGAACAGCTTCTTGAGCTCCACTGCCTTTTGGCCGCGGAAGCGCGCGACCTCACGCATCACACGCGCGTGTACGCGCTCAAACTCGTCCTTAGCAGCAACAAGATCATTGCTTAGTCGAGTGGCCGACGGGGAGTCAGGGCCGTCGCCGTTCACCGCCTTGCGGTGTGCAGCAAGTTGCGCTTGGTACAGGTATCGGCGGTCTTCACGGACATCCAGAGCTTTCTGGACCGCCTTGATCCACCTGGCAATGTCGTCAACATTAGCAGAGAAAGCTTCAAGCTCCGCGTCCATCTGACGCGCGCGCGTGTCCAGTATGGCCAGCAGTGCACTGTAGTAGGACGTGGGCATCTCGGCGTTCTCCTCCTCGGCATCAGCCACCCAGTTAAGACACTCAATAAGGTCGCAGTGGGCACCAGCTGCCAGTTTGTTCTGCTGACTGGCAGCCCGCACTTTGCTCTTGAGCGACTGGATCTGCGCCTGGAGCTTAGACACGTACTTCGCCACCTTGGTAAACTCTGGATCTTCAATCACGCCGCTGTTCTCTCCGTCCTCACTATTGCGTGAGCCAAAGATGTTCAGTGCGTCATTCTCCACCATGCGCTGGTACGTCTTGCCCCACCAATTATTGAGCGACTGCGTGCGTTGCACCACTGATGACATGGACGTGGCGTTCATTGAGTTGGCACGTTGGGCCTCAGCCTTGAGCGCCGTGAGCTCCACGATAGAGCACTCGAGGAAGCTCCGGAAGTAGTTGGAGTTCTTGAGCTCGTCGTGGATCACAACCTTACGCAGGAAGCGCTCGAGTCCGGCACGGCGATGCTCGAGGAACTCGGGGCCTTGCAAAAGTCCCACGACCTTGGCCGGGAGCGGCGGGATGACGTAGCCCGCGCACTGCTTGGAGAGCTGATGGTGCAGCCACAGGAAGTCCGAGTAGCGGCGCTCGACCACCACGTCCTCGGCCGATGTGACCTTGTAGACGTAGTACGAGTTGACGCCGTCGCCGACTTTACCGGCCTCGCCCACGGTGATGTCGACGACGTGATTACTGGTGCTGAGGTCCGACTCGCTCATGAAGACTGGGATTGGGCTGCGATGTCCGAGGCGTTTTCGAGAATGAAAGGCTCGGCCGCAAGCAGCTGGAACTCGACGGGATCAGCGTGAAACGGACGGCGCGAAAGGCCATTGGATCGCGGCGTTGTGGATGTCTGGTCGTAAGATGAGGAGAACCGCGTACAAAGGCACTGTGCTTGAAACCTACGGGAAGCTCTGCCAAACGATGGTACTCGAGGTTTATGAGGTGTTTCAGGCGCTAGGACTGCGGACCGTGTTCGTCAAAGTACTTGAGAATGCAATGAAACGCCGCTGAGACCCCGCCTCAAACGCGCGGCATTGAGCTAACGACGTCGATCGCAAGTCACAGGTGGTCAAAAATTCCAGCAGACGTCGGAAGTTGCTATGCTTTGCAGTGATCTTAGTGGAGCATTACTGCTGGAAGACACTTCAAAGTACCCAGACTAGCAAACACACAACATTTCAACGAGAATCGTCTGCATTTGTTATTGTAAGCGCAACGTGCAACTGAATTTTAAAGCTTTGGACACTCTGCCATGCTGAAGATTGTGTTCTACTTGACGTTGCAAAGGCGAATCCACAGGGATGATGGCAAGACGATGTATTTGCTTGCCCGAGACCAGTAAAACTCACAATACGAAGACTATCCGGCGGATACTTTAAAGTTGAGCAAGATATAGTGCCATCCTTTGTCAGAGCCTCAACAAAAGGGGCATATTTTCTCAAGGCCGTTTCGCGCGTTGTTGCTGTTCTTTCATGTGGTTCGCGGCCAAGAATCAGGCTGACACATCCTTGCATAGTGAAATTCATTGCCCGCGGCCTGATATGCACCACAGCTGCGTTGAACACAAGCACCCTGTGGCCTTCAACACCGAATCTGTTGAATCAACAGACTCGGGGGCCCCTAGTCCGCTAGATTAGGATACGTAGACATCTTGGTTGTCTTGTAGCTGGACGGTGGAGCAGACTGAAGTCACCACTGCTCATAGATGCTTGTCAAAACTGTCACGCTGACCAGCTCTGGCAGCGTAGCTAGTGCGCCATCATATCCAGTCGGCCTGTCTACTCGCGCCAAATGGTGGGTTTGCTCGAGCCTTGACACCTGCCTGTGGCTCGTCTTGCATTGAAGACAGACATGACTTGTCTTGCTTGCTTGGCCAGGCTACAAGAGCAGCGCACTGTTGCAGTACTCTTGACAAGCGGGGATGTCGGCACCTGCATCGCGAGACCATTTTGCATCGAATAGCTTTGCGTCGCATCATCTCCACACTGGCCGTTTCCGAAGCATCGTTCTCGTGCCTCTAACCAAAATTTGGCCTCGGGTTGCTTCGTTCGCACCACTTTCGCGGCGTGATCCTCAGCGGCGCTTGGTCGACCAACCATCTCGACGGACATAAGGGCTGAGTTTGGCGAATGTGGGGAAATTTGAGCTCTCGACAAGATGAACTATCAAGGTTATTGGAACACAGACAGATATCTCGTGCCAATGCATACACTACCACAGCAGAGTAAGTGCCGTAGTGCTGGTAGTGTTTTGATGGACTATGTCAGAGCTATACATGTACTTGTATCCATGTCATTATCCTGGCTTGTAATGGAGACCTGTCATTGGTCGTTGATGTTGAAGTTTGCTGTTTCAATTGACCAATCAGGGTTATCTTGTTTGTTGCCCTGTCCATCTAATTGAACACTTTGCCTATGCCAATCTCATTGCCAATGGCTCTAGGCGATATTGTCATTAACAGTCTCTATCTTTTGGCGTTGATGGCAGAACAGCGACAACTTAGTGGTAGAGGTTCCATCATTTCTACTAGAGTCTGTCGGCGGACGAGGCAGACTCCTTGAAGCTCTGCTCAGAAACGTTCCTAACCTTTTCGTCTACTGAAGTGACGTCTAATCAAATCGTATATCTTCATGGGCAGCATTTTATCAGATGTGTTTAGTACATGAAACGCATAGGAATGTGATACAGGCGAGTCTTGCCACAAGTTGCTTCTGTTTATATCGGAATCCAGTAGATGTGCATAATAACCTGTTGATCACAAGTTCTGCCATTACGGTGTAGGTTACAACCAAGGTTAACTTTGCAGTGGTACGCTATACCCAACAGGAAAATAGAACCATCGCTCTGTTAGGATAGCAGCGCTGCACCGAGTAGATCCAACTCAGAATTCCTCGACACAGCGGACAGAGCTACTACGCCTTGTGATCTTCTGGAGCTTAGTCTCCGTTAAGCAACGCCAAGCTCATAAAGGACGCAAATACCAGTACGTCAGACGTCATCAGCCAAGCCAGCTGAGACCCATTGATCTGCTCACACACATCGTCATAATGCCAAGAACAATGAAGGTCACGCGAAATCAACTTACTGCATCAACACGATACAAAATGGAAGGAATAGCAAACGCAGTGACCCAGAGAAACGCTTCAAAGAAACACCCAAAGTTGGTCCAGGCACTGAATAAACATCAACAGTTAGAAAAGTTATCTAAATGGAATCCACCCGCACTCAATGCAGTCACCACCTAAGATCGTCCCCTCCAGACAACGACGAGAAAATTGCCGCTGTCATTGGCAACAATACGTATGGAAACACTACAAACACCAATTAGATCTCGATCTACTTCATAGATTAGCAATAATTCCCAATACACACAGACAAAAAGTCCCCATGGCGTCGAGTATGCAGCCGAAGCCACAATGACCCCTATTAGTGCCAACACCAGCAGCGACCCCGCTACAATCAACTGCACGTCTGCGCCACATACAGCCACACAACTGTCAACATCCTCCGTCTTCACAGTCCTAATCTCCTTCACCTTACTCCGCTTCATCTTGACTGTAGACGAGTTAACCAATCACATTCATCAATCCATTCAATTGGTTAAAAGATCTTTTTATCAGCCAATGAGAGTCACTCTTCAAACGGCACCAGCCAAATCGCCCGCCATTTTGATCTCTTCCCGCCTGATCCGCGATGGCTGACGCTAACGAGCACACAGAGACGACGGCAGCGCCTGTGGCTGCCGCTCCTGCAGTAGATGTTGCAGCTGCTAATGATGCCGCCCTTCAGGAGAAGCTCATCAACGAGGAGTACAAGATCTGGAAGAAGAACACGCCGTTTCTGTACGACTTGGTGATGACACATGCCCTCGAGTGGCCGTCGCTCAGTGTGCAGTGGCTGCCCAACTCCCACACGTACGTGCTAGTTACTGTATATCATTTGCAATATTTTCGTGATGTTATGATCCAATTTGGATGAGAATTGACCGAGTTATGATGATTTTACTTCATGCACAGCTCTGCTGGAGACGACTTCTCTGTGCATAAGCTACTGCTGGGAACTCACACGTCCGGCGCAGAGCAGAACCACTTGATGGTGGCAGAGGTCCGTCTGCCTCTGGAGGACACGGAAATTGATGCCCGCAAGTACGACGAGGAGAGTCAGGAACTCGGAGGCTTCGGCGGTGTGTCAGGCAAGGTGGACATCAAGATCCGCGTCAACCATGACGGCGAAGTGAACCGGGCGCGTTACATGCCGTCGGATGAGCTCATTGTGGCCACCAAGACGCCTCATGCCGAGGTGCACGTGTTTGATATTTCCAAAAGGCCATCCCAGCCGGAGGACTCGGGCTGCAACCCGGACTTCCGTTTGTTGGGTCACACCAAGGAAGGCTACGGTCTGTGTTGGGACCCGCACGAGGCGTTCCACTTGATCTCTGGCTCGGACGATGCAATCATCTGCGAGTGGGACATTCGCAATGCTGGCAAGACTGTGCAGCCGTTGCACAAGTACAGTGGACACAGTGATGTGATTGAGGATGTGGCGTGGCACATGCACCACACCAAGATTTTTGGATCGGTTGGCGACGATAAAAAGCTGCTCATGTAAGTTTGAGAGGACCAGGGCTCGATAGATTCATTTACTGACAGAAGTTTGATGATGGATGCAGTTGGGATATGCGTACCGAGAGCTACGACAAGCCGGCGACAACAGTGTACGCTCACACCGCTGAGGTCAACTGTCTTGCGTTCAGTCCGTTCAGTGAATACTTGGTGGCCACGGGTTCGGCGGACAAGCACGTGAACCTCTGGGATATGCGTAATATGAAGGCCAAGTTACACTCATTCGAGGGCCACAACGATGAAGTCTATCAAATCCAGTGGTCTCCCCACAACGAAACCATTCTGGGGTCTTGCTCAGCTGACCGTCGCCTGCATGTTTGGGATCTCAGCAAGGTAAGCACTCACGGTTCTAGGTCTTGCTGCCCTGTTAGAGCTATCACTGACAGATTTTGAATTGGTATTTTCAGATTGGTGACGAGCAATCACCTGAAGATGCAGAAGACGGTCCTCCGGAGCTACTATTCATCCACGGCGGTCACACGTCCAAGATTTCGGACTTCTCATGGAATCCGAACGACGCATGGGTGGTGGCTTCAGTGGCCGAAGACAACGTCCTGCAGATTTGGCAGATGGCCGAAAACATTTACAATGAGGAAGACGAGGAGACCGAGCAGGCGGAAGTTGCCGAGGACGAGCTCGAATAAGCCAGTTACGACTCCTGCTATTTGCTTTGCTTGATGCAGTGCAGTTCCTTAGTATAATTGAATGCACTAGACCAAAAGTTTGTTCTACACGTAGACCCACAACGGTCTCCGATACCACATCGCTAATCGTCAAGTCTTATCAGCCAACGAAACGCTGTATCGTGCATATCCCGAAGCCATGTCTCGTTCACCCGCTTCCACGGTGGAAATGGCCGAGACTGAGCAGACCGACTCCGTTCCAATGGAAGAGGTGCAAGATCTCACGACCGATACAGTGGACACTGCTGAGGACGAGGAAGCTGAGCCGGACTTGAGACTGGAGAGCGACGAATACAGGACCTGGAAGAAGAACACGCCGTTCCTGTACGACCTCGTGGTAACGGACTCGATCGACTGGCCCTCACTCACTGTGCAGTGGCTCACACGGTGCGTCACACTTGTCAATCTGGGAGGTGTCGACGTAATAATGAGAAATCCATTTCCAGCCTTCCAGATCGAGGTGATTTCTCCGAGCATGAGCTGTTGCTGGGCACGAATACGTCCGGGGCAGAGCAAAACCAACTCATCAAGGCGAAGGTATCATTGCCACTTGACTCGATCAATAACGCACGTGAATTCGACGATGAAAGACAAGGTAAAACTATCCACTACTTTAGTTGTAGATGCTGGTTCTAATGATGTTTGGGGCAGAGTTGGGAGGCTATAACAATGCCGCCAAGTGCAAGATTGAAAAAGTGACACATTTTCGTTGCAATCACGAAGGAGAAGTGAACCGCGCGCGGTGCATGCCATCCAATGAGTTCATTGTGGCTACCAAGACGCCTCAGGCGGAGGTGCATGTTTTTGACATTTCCAAGCGGCCATCGGATCCCGATAAAAGTGCTGGTTCTGAACCTGACATTCGATTGCTGGGCCATACCAAAGAAGGGTATGGTTTGTGTTGGGATCCGCACACGCCGTTCCACTTGATCTCGGGCTCGGACGATGCGATCATCTGCGAGTGGGACATTGAGAAAGCTGGCAAGACTGTGCAGCCGTTGCACAAGTACAGCGGCCATAGCGACGTGATCGAGGATGTAGCATGGCACAGACACCACCCGAAGATTATTGGTTCCGTCGGCGATGACAAAAAGCTGCTCATGTACGTTGCTTGGATGTCACTGTTTTCACGTAAATGTACCAATCGTTGATGGATGCAGTTGGGATATGAGGTCCGAGAGTTATGATAAGCCCGCAGCGACTGTACTCGCTCACACGGCTGAAGTAAACTGTCTAGCTTTCAGTCCGTCGAGCGAGTACCTCGTTGCTACGGGATCGTCGGATAAGCACATTAATTTGTGGGACCTGCGCAACTTGAAGACCAAGTTACACTCCCTGGAAGGCCACAGCGATGAGATCTACCAGATCCAGTGGTCCCCGCATCACGATGGTATCCTCGGCTCCTGTTCTGCTGATCGTCGTGTGCTCATATGGGACATCACCAAGGTAAGAACGAACATGCTGATTACTTCGGAGTATCACTTAGCTGAGTTATTGTGTGTATTAAAACGTCTACTTGTTTTGCCACATAGATTGGAGAAGAACAGGCAGCTGAAGACTCCAAGGATGGACCTCCGGAGCTGTTGTTCGTTCACTCTGGTCACACTTCGAACGTTGTGGACTTTTCGTGGCATCCGAACGAGCCGTGGATGGTAGCTTCAGTTGCTGAAGACAACATTTTGCAAATCTGGCAGATGGCTGAGCACATTTACACTGAAGAAGACCAAGGTATCGACCAGAAGGAGGTCGCTGACGACGAACTCGAGTAAACTGCTTTTTGTCTTTGGATGGCATTGACATCCACCATAAAATGTCTTCAACTCAACGCTACAATCATTCCGATCCAAAACACTTGCGTTCTCTATTCCAACGTAATCAGAGTGTACACACCAAAAATACATAAACAATTGGTGTGGTCATCTTCAGAAACGGCCAAAGTCTGACGTCACTCTGGAATTTGCCATCCAAGCAGCAAGTAGCACCTTATCACGATGACCAACGCCAGTCCAGCGCTGCTTAAGCCCAAGGTACATGGCGCCATCTTCGACATGGACGGCACGCTGCTGGATACGGAGGAGCTGAGCCGCATCGCTATCGACGGCGTCATGCGTCAGTTCGGCAAGGAGTTCACTATGGCCATGCACAAGACCATCTTGGGCCGCCCCGCTACCGAGTGGACGCGTATGGCCATTGCTGCTGCAGGTCTCAGTGAGGAGACAATCACTCCGGACGAGCTTTTTAAGCAGTGGGAGAAGAGTATGCGAGATATGTCCGACCGTGTCGAGGAGCTCCCAGGTGGCGTCGAGTTGCTGAGTGCACTGCACGCGCGTGGCATCCCCATTGCACTGGCCACATCCAACAGCAAGAGCGTCGTGGAGGCTAAGATCAAGCACCATCCTAAGCTCTTCTCCTATTTCTCCACCATCGTGTGCGGTGACGACCCAGCGGTAAAGCGCGGCAAACCGGCACCCGATATTTTCCGCACTGCCGGTCAACGCCTTTTTGGCCTCAAGGAAGGAGAGGATGGCGATAAGCCACCACACTGCATCGTGTTTGAGGACTCAGTAAGTGGCTACACGGCTGCTAATGCTGCGGATATGCACAGCATTGCTATCCCTGACGTTCGCATCCACACCGAGGAAGATAAGAGGATGGAGCTTTTTGGCAATGCGGACGAGGTGATCACGTCGCTCACGCAATTTCAGATCGACAATTACGACTGGCAGTTGTAGGCAATGTGTACTAGCTAGCTAGACTAAGGTAGAATTCTGCCATGACCACCGAATACGCTCATCAACATGAATGTTCGGTTGCACCTGCATCCCATGTTTCAAACCGTAAAAATAGGAGAAAGGTCTTGTACCAATTCAATATCCAACGAAAAGTGGTTGTTCATGACGACAGCTACTAGAACTAGTGCAAAGCTTCATAGTGATGAGCTAAAGGACGCGTATCGCGTGTGGCTAAAGGATTTATGCGATGATAAACCGGAAAGGTTGCTGCGAAAACTCGACAAGAAGAAAAGTGGTGGTGGGCGTAGAGTACAACGAATTCAACGCATTCAACGTACTCAACAACATACCGCAGCTAGTGCCCTAAAGGATGTCGCTCTGATAAAGGTAATGGCTTTAGGAATTTGTTTAAGCTGTGAGTTTTGAGATGTGATCGTCCATAACGTGTGTAGGCGGAGCAGGATAAACTACCAAGGATATCGTTAGTGTGCAGAACGACTGATAAGCAGCTTCTTCAAGACTCACAAAATAGGCGGCATCAAGTACTTGTGGACGAGGCAAATTATTCTGCATTTCAATATTCGCATCAACCCTCATGGCGACCTGGACTTGCCTTCTTTCAACAACTTGTGCGTCATTTACTTCAGAAAGCTTCACCTGAAATTAGTAGTGGGAATACTGCAGCTGAAGATGTTGCTGTGGCTGAGTTGGCTGGTTTTCCTGTCCTTATCGCACCAATTTTACTTCGAGTCCCCATTCGCAAAGGAAAACGTCTTGGTATTGCTCTTTTATTTTGTCAGGAGGAAAATCAAGATCATCAAGGAGTTGAAGGAAATGGGGACATCACATCATTTATTTTACGTTGTCGTGTGTATCTCCGGGCAAGTAGTTGGCGGGAGCATCGCAATTCACTATTGGATATCATGTCAAATTCATCAGCAGATATATGTGCAGTGAGGAAATGCGCTGAGAACTTTGAGGCACGTAGCAATGATTTACGTCTTTTGCGTTCCCGCAAAGAGGTTGAGAAGGCAATGGAAGAACTTTGGATAAACACTAGTGATTCTGACGATGCGGGAACCAACTACAATTTTGATTTACTTGCAATTCAAAAGTACATCCCGTTCAAAGGGTCATCAAGTAGTAATAATGCTTTCTCAAGTGTCACAACTACGACCTCTTCAGCTGAACGAAAAGCTTGGATAGCACGCTGTGGGTCACGTAAGAGGGATAAAAAATCATCGACAGTCTGGATCATTTCTGGTGGAGACGTCGGTAGTGGTGAAGATTTATCTTCAACGACAATCACAAATTCGAGCAGTACAAACTGTCAGTTAGTTAAATGCACCATTGATCAAGCTTGGTCTGAGCCTCGACTTTTGGCTTCGATGTGTGCACTACCTTTGGAGAAAGCTTTACGAATACGATTTACTGAACTCGTTGTAGATCTGCTACAAGATTCCTCAGGTTGTTGGTGGTTATTACAAGTGAAGGCATTCACACTTGATACTACGCGTCCTGTGTCCGCTGCTACAGTATCAAGCCTCTTATCCGCAAAGACATCATATTTATCCCGAACACAGTCAGCCCCGACTCGATTTGAAGTTGGTACAATGCCAACTCCACAATGGAGGAAGTGGCGTTGTGCTGGGCGATATTGTACCACCAAGAAATCTATGAAAAACGCATCGGAGCCAGCAAACCAGCAAGTTGAGAACGACGTCGATGGAACTGACGATGACAAGGAACCATGTGGATATCTCACCAAAAGATGCTACGAAGTTGCGAGTTTTACGATGATTTCGTTCAACAGCAGGATATGAGCCTTGCAGGAGGCTTTACGGAGTTTCGTTCGGCATTGACATTTCACTTACAGCACCGCCTTCCAAAACGGGATCGCAGTCAGCTTTACGAGCCACAATCACTTTGTAGTGCATGCCTCAAACGATATCACTCACTCCGCCAACAGTGGGTGGAGACGTTGGAAGCATCAAAGTCAATAGCCATCTCAAACACCACGTTAGGGCATCACAGAAAAAAATCGCATGACAAGATGTATAGCGTGCACGCCGAGCAGAATATGCTTCTTCCCCGCAAACTTCCCTCGCTTCACCACGAGGCTGTTGTTTTGTCTGGAACAAATTCAACTCTCGCTTTTCCTACCTCAAATATTGTTAGCATGTCAAACAAGCGGGAAGACAGCACCACCATTTCGAAGCAATTAACATACCTAGATGAATTAGCAGCAATGGAAGAAATGCTGGAGGAACACAAACCACCCTCCGTCTTGCTCATAACAAAAGACAAGCCCCAGTCTCGACCTCAAGAGCAAACTGCCATGTCAACATCATTATCGCCGCTCACCGCATTGCCAACAAAGCTGTCAGGTCAGGATGACATTTTTCCATCATGGGATGGTGTTTCTCGAATCGAGGAAATGTGGCAAAACTTGACTTTCAAACCTCTGGAAAGACAGCTAACCAATCCTGGACTTACCAGTAATGACGATGGCGGCATTAAACAAGGCTACAATTCCATTTCACTCCAACAAGAGCTTACAAAAGCTACCATGGACAGTGATAACAGTAAGGAAAGCCATCAACGTACTACACCTGAACCGAAGGTTCACAATGAAGTAAACCTTTCTACAGAGAATGTTTATACTGTTCAAGTTCAGCACTGTCGTCGGGTGTTTGAGGACGAAAACTATCGCGAGAATCTTGTGAATGAAGTCTTGAGTGCGCTCAACTCCGGGAATGCAAATGTCTATTTGGTAGTGACCCCATACAATCGTATTCCCGACAGTTCCCACAACAACCAGCACTCCAGTGACGATGAAAACGAATTGACCGAGATGGCATTGCGATCACTCTACATCGACGTCAAGCAAGCTATTGCAGCCTTATCGGATGACCCTCCACCCAATTCGACCATTTCCTCTTGGCCCATGCGACCAAAGCTTTGCCGTGAAACAAGTGGATGTGTCACTGTAAAACTTGGTCCAGTTTAACTTGCATCACACCGTGAAGACATACATAATTTGTTCTAATGGTGGCAACCAAAGATTGATACGAACTTGCACATGTATTTGCTGTCAAAGCTCTAATGGTCTTCAGCGTAGTAATCAGGATACTTTGCAACATGTTCCAGCATCTCGCGCTCTTGCTCCTGTGGTTTAAACAAGTTAGCATCCTGAACAATTACAAATAACAAAGGTGAACGTACAAGCAAATGTGGCAACTTGACATCGTACACGTCTTCAAACATCGTCTCCAGAGCTGGTCTTCCCTTTGTTTCGGCTTGCTGCAGTGCCGCTAGCACATTTGTTCGCTCGTTATCCTGCAAATGACGATCTTGCTCCTCTGTGAGCCACCCGCGTTTCTACAACAATCGAAACAAGTTAAATCTGCATCAATTTCTAGAGTATGACTACCACGCTATGCAATTTTTGCTTACCAATAGGTAGCGCTTTGTTCGTTCAATCGGATCGCAGGTGTCCTTCCAATGCTTGATCTCAGCTACAGAACGGTACTGTGTTGAATCATCCGAAGTCGAGTGATGACCCTGACGGTAGGACATAGCCTCAATAAGCACAGGCCTGTTCTCCTTAAGAATAAATTCACGAGCGATGCGGGTGGCTTCGTGCACAGCTAGGAAGTCGTTGCCATCAACACGCATGATAGGGATACCGTATCCACTACCACGGGAGGCAATGCCATCACCACGGAATTGCTCATCAGCAGGAGTACTAATGGCGAAACCATTGTTCCGAACAAAGAAGAGAATGGGACAGTCCTTCGTTGATGCAAAGTTCATCGCAGCGTGGAAATCACCCTCACTGGCAGCACCCTCACCGAAGTAACAAACCGAAATTCGGTCTTCTTTTGCCAACTTGAACGCGTACGCAGCTCCTGCAGCCTAAATAAATTGACACGTAGAATCAGCATCAAGTCTGAACAAAACACAGCTAATAGTTCTGACCTGAGGAAGTTGTGTGGCTAGTGGAGACGAGATGGTCTGGTGGTTGAGGTTCTTCGCTCCATAGTGCACTGGCATCTGACGGCCTTTACCATGTCCGTCCTTGTTACTAAAGCATTGGTCGGCAAAATTCTGGAGCGTGAACCCGCGCCACATGAGCACACCTGGTTCACGATACTGCGCGAATACCATATCCCCAAGACGCAGTGCCGACGCACTACCGAACGAGATCGCTTCTTCACCGTACGACGTCATGTAGAACGAGATGCGTCCCTGACGTTGCGCATCGTAGAAAATGTTGTCCATCGTCTACAAACACCAGCCTCAACATCAGCAATAAATCTCTTAACCAAGTTAAAACTTGTGCAACGTACGTTCAGACGGATCATTTGGCTGTAGATCTCTGTGCACAGGTCCTGACTGAGCTGCGGGTCCTTTGCGCCCTCTACGATGTCTCCGTCCTCGTTCATAACTGCATAAAAGTACCCGTATGTTAGTGGTTGCGCCTAATTGGAAGGGGGGATCACTCATTTGTCGCCATACTTCGGAAGCACGGAATCAGGTCATTGTCTCGGGGGTCTCGGAACACCACATCAGGCACGAACGGCATCTCGGTACCCGGGAAAGAGCCGAGTGATGAGGAATAACGGCGCATGTGGCACTTGGCATTGGTGGCAGTGCGACGGGCGAGCAACGCGGCGGAGAACATGGCGAAGGTAGCGACTTGGCTAAAACAATTCTGGTATTGAACTTCGAGGTCGAAGCGATAGGTTTTTGCATCTAATCATATGCTGCATCACAACACCTGCTATACGGAATGTGACGTTTGGTATACGGATGGCAGAGAAGGTTTAATAGATAATTACTCCAAAAGAAACCTTTGAGATTGAGTGGCATCTTGGTATCCGGAAGAACATGTGACGGGACCGAAGTGAACTTGGTTTGACGGACGAATTGAGTACACTCCTGGTTGGACGTCGCTGATAGAGATTCTCCTTGTTCGACTTCGTGCATGCATGTATTATAATAATACTCCAACACATATGCGTGAAAGGATCTTAATGAAAGTTTCAGGTTGCATTTACGTGAGTTTGTGGCTCCTTGGCCACGTGACGTAATATGACAAGGTATACTGCTACATTCAACGATACCCATCATCAATACCCTTCCTACTCTTGAAATGCATCTCTTTCCAGTTGCACATATTCACACACAGCAGACTTATGCTTCTCGTTCTCACACGTCGCAGGAACATGTTTTCTTCCAATCATATCGACTTTTCCACTGCATATCCGCCAATCGTCTGCTCCGCATGGTTGATTGGCTACTGGGACCAAAGCCGTTGAGCTGCTGGCTCTTCGCTCACAAGTTGCCCTGCACTTGACCGTCACTAGCGTCAGAGGACACGATGGCCAAGAGTCTGCGCTCCAAGATCAAGCGAAAGTTCCGTACGGAGCTGCGTAAGCGCATCGGTGTGCCACACCAGGCCGTTCAGGAGGCCAAGATCCAGGAGAATCTCAAGAAGGCCATCGCCGCTCAGGGTACGAGCATCGACCAATTAGGGCTTTTACCAGTGCTCTAACAATTATTTTTATGAATATTAGGCAATGGCAAGTCGGTGGCAAGTCTGAAGAAGATCATGGGCGTGTCCGTACCTGTGGCTAGCAGCGAGATCACTGGAGTGGTGAAGGAACAGACGCCAGCGGAGGCAGAGGCCGCACTGCTGAACCAGGAGGCCGATGCCACCATGGAGGACGCCAAGAAGCCCAAGAAAGACAAGAAGAAGACCAAGAAGCGGAAATCCAAGTTCGTGCACTTCCACCAGCTGCGCAAGAAGGGCGTGTAAACGCAGAGATACAGAACTTGGACACGAAGCAACGAAAATGGCGATCGATGGACAGCAGGGACGAATCGATCGCTGTTACTGTGTAATCTGCTATTATCCAGTTTATTTTATGACTGTTACGCTTGGTGTTGTGCTAGTCATCCCAGTCGGACGCTTCTGTCGCGCTTTGGAAGTCGACTTGTTTGTCGTATTGGTAACCTTGTTGATCTGGGCGGATGATGTTTTGTTCGAAGACTAGGTCCATCTTCTGCTTCACTTGCTTCAGTTGAGTTTCGGACACTCGGTTGTAATCTGCCTGGGGTAAGATTGGTCTTGATGAAGCTGATGGTGGAGGTTCTTGTGATGCATTTTGATGATCAATGAGCTTTCTTACCAGTCGAACAAGCTATACCATCAGATCACTCGGTTAACTACCTGAGCAACAGCTAAGCAAGAGAGTTTCCCACCTGTGTGGATGGAACTTTGCTCCCTCCTACGACGTCTGCGTGCTGTTTGATGATATCACTGACAAGTTCATCAATTCGATATTCCTAACACCAAACACGAGATTGGTAAGAGATCGCAAGACAAAATTCATTGTGCACGCACACTGATCCTGCCTGTCTGAGACGATAGTTGCGTTTTTAAGTCAATTTCGTGATGATAAAGCTGCTTAGCTGCTGGACTATGATAGACATACTCGACAATGATTCCTGGAGGTTCATATCGCAGTGCCAACCGCCGAGGTTCGATGCCTCCTAAAGCTCCCATCGTAGTTCGACTCTTGCTCCTTACCACTAAATTTAGAGGACTTAGACGATTTCTTGTGGTATCACTTGCAATGTTCGTGCTTTACTTGTCTTCAACAGCACCATGACTCGTTTACTACCGCAGCACGACGCCCTCGCAGCTGCTCCATCTTTCCACTCGACATTCTCCTTCCACATTCTCGTATCACCTTGATATTGTTCACTTTTCCAAATGGGTACAGTAGCTTTGAGCGTATCAATTGCAAAGGCACAAGCTTCCAGCGCCTCTCGTCGATGTGGCGAGCTCACAGCCATAATAACACTGGCTTCTGCCACCTCGACAACTCCCAGACGATGAAACAGCGCAATCCCAACGACTTCTGGCCATTTTTCACGGATTAAGACGCAGATCTTGCACAATTCTGACACCGCCATCGGCGTATAGCCTTCATACTCGAGTCGCACCACTTTCTTCCCTATATTCGCATGACACTTCATTAGTAAACCCCAACAAACCAAAATCCATGCAAAATACCTTGGAAATTATCCCGCGTGGTGCCTACAAACGTCGAGATCGCGCCTGCACTTGGGTGTGTTACAAGCCCTACAGCTCTCTGGTTGTCCAGTGGCTCATAGCCAACCTCTACAAAGTCCCCACGCCCAGGCTCTTCACTAGAATGCGACGTCACCTTCTCATCCGCCATGATATGTTAAATGTAGCCATTTCTTTAGATACCATCATTTGATTCGCTAAAATCCTAACTAATTTTGAGCCAATCATAACGAGACATCACCATTAACGATAATGGCAGAGCTATGGCTGTACCTGGATGCCGTCACGGGACAGCAGAAGGGCCCTGTGCCCGCCCCAATCGTCAAGAAGCTGCTTCGCAAGGCTATCCTGCAACCCCAGCAGCTCGTATGGACTCAGCGTCTCTCTGAATGGACAGCAATCGCCAGTGTCGAGCCTTTTGCTGCTTATTGTCGCGTCTGGACGGCCGTTTGGTTCTATATGGCGGAAAACACTGCGGATTCCAGCAAAGAAGCGACGAGGACAGGTCCAGTGACGACGCAGCAACTTGTGAAGCTCTTTGTGGATGGAGAAGTGGACGGGATGACGCTCGTCTGGACTCAGGAACTTGACGACTGGAAACCTATTGGTGAAGACTGCAACTTGGCTGGTATTAGGCACGTTATTGTAGTAATAAGAGATGCTTTTATTGTTTTTTTCGTGATTTTAGGTGAAGTGCCGTCGTTGAAAGAGTTTTTACAAGAAGCCAACGATGAATTCGATCGAGAGGTAGAGCTACAAGAACAAGCGAGTGAAGTGCCAATGGAACATCAAGTTTTTGAGAAAGAGTAGGAGTGGTGTAGTTGCTTGTAGCTCCTGGGTATAGTAGGTATTGACTTGTGTTTCTTGTAGATCGACGGACGCTCTTGTAGCAGAAGATGGCAAGCGATATGTGTTTGATTCCGAATCCAAGACTTATGTGACACCTGAAGATAAAATTGAAGAGGAACTGGCATCTTTACAAGAGGCGATGGCAGAAGTTAATGCGGAGAATGAAGAGACGGGTCAATCGATTGCAAAGGATAGCAATAAGGAGTGTGAGGATGAGATGTCTACTGCAAAAGAAGAAGTACTTGCTGCAGCGACTGCGGGTACAGAAGCAAAACAAGCTGATGAAACAGACGTGGAAGCAGCTACGAAGCGAAAGAAAAAGAAGAAAAAGAAGAACGACAAGTGGAAAAAGAGCAAGAAAAATACGTGGGTGTACGTGAACGGATTGCCACTGGACGCCACAGTGCAAGAAGTGCATGATCATTTTGCCAAATGTGGAGTGATCCAGTCTGATATTGCTACTGGTGAACCCCGTATCAAGCTCTACCAAAACAAAGAAAGTGGCGGCCTAAACGTAAGTCTAGCTCCGGATCTGGCGTATTCCGACAAACTAAGAGTCTATGCTAACATCACTTGGACTTTGTGCGTGTGTCATTGGTTTCAGGGTGATGGGTCAGTATGCTATATGAAGGAAGCATCAGTAGAGCTTGCAGTACAGTTACTTGATAAGTCTCAGATCCGACCAGAGTACGTCTGTCAAGTTGATGTAGCGTTTGGCAATGAACTAACATTTCATTCTGTGCTGCGACATCTTTGTAGATGGATCATTGATGTTTCACCTGCTGAATTTAAACAAAAAGGAGGTGACTTTGTTAAGAGAAAGAAGCCGAAGATCGATACTCGCGCCAAGATCAAGATGTTTGAGAAGGAAAAGGTGACAACAGGCTGTGCTGACATCTACTTTTGGAGTGACATGGCTAACGTGTGATATCGTGTATCAGGCACTATCCTGGAATGAAGGAGAAGTTAGCGAGCCCGCTGGTTTGCGCATTGTAGTTATCAAGCATATGTTTACTCCCGCTGAAATTGAAGGTGGGCTTATTTTCTCTTAGCAAATAGGTCCTTCGTACCGTTAAGACTCAGAATATTTCGCTTTTGTAGACGAAAAATACGAAAAGGAGTTGCAGGAGGATATCCAAGATGAATGCTCGAAGATCGGTGAGGTGTCAAAGATCACACTATTTGCCAAGCACGTGGACGGCGTAGTGGTGATCAAATTTGCTTCAAGCGGCAGTGCTGCAAGGTGTGTCGAGATTATGAACGGCCGATTCTTTGCCGGTCGTAAACTCGAATGTGGGTTCTGGGATGGCACAGACTACACGCATCGTGAAAGTAAGAATGAAGAGAAGGAACGTGCAGACAGGTTCCAAGAGTGGTTAGAAGAGGGCTCGTCTTCCTCGGATAGTGAAGCTGAAGAGGGAAACAATACTGAGACAGAGAACAAAAGTACTGAAGAAGCAGAAGTTCACGCGGGGCGTGAAATGCCTCCCCCGACAGATGATGGTGACGACAGTGATGTGGAAAGCAATGGTGATGCAGATGAGGTTGTCAATCCGGATTCTAGTGCGAATGAGGTGCACGCAGGTCGTGTCATGCCTGATTTTGACGATCTTGATGGTGAATAATACCAACGGACCCCAGTTCGTAATGAGAAAGAAGTTCCGTTGAAAAACTCGTCCTGGAGTTCTGACCTTGAAGTGAGCAGCCTATCAAATGGTTCAAGTTGCTATTTTCAACAGATCAGACACGGTCAGTTTCCGGTTTACTGGTAAGTTTGGAAATGGTAGGGTTCATCTCTTTGTTTGAACAGATTGTCGACACATTCTGATTACCGGAACGATCTCGCAACAGCAGTAAGTGGACTAAGCATATTACCCTTGTCACTAAGCCGTATGCTTTTCTTGGCTGTGATCTGCGTGATACAGTTCTTTCTTTAGCTGAAAGCGATATAGCGCTTTGGTGGAAACTTACACAGGGTCAAGGTATGTTTGCTATCTTTGATGCATTGGAGCTTTATTCTTCTTGCTGCTGCTAATAGCTCGTGTTCGGAATCTTTTTGTAGCGCTTGGACTCGGCCTTGGTGTTGGCTTCTTTCAGGAAGCTATAATTGCTGTTGCTGCCTGCTGCACTCAGCTGCTCCTTCTCCGTCTGAAGGCTCTAGATATCATCTCTAGCTTCTCAGTTTAAGGAACTTCCTGCTCCTTGTCAACATGCCGGACATTATGGATGGATGGACTCAGAAGCCCTGGAGTGTGACGGAGGAGATGTGGAAGCGGAAGGCCAAAGGCTTGGAAGACCAATATCAACGCTTGCTATCCGACCACCAGGACTTGCGCCTAGAGAAAGCGAAAATGATGGGCGAGTTACGAGTTCTACAGCGTTACAAGGAGACCGCCGAGGACACTATTAGCCGTGAGGTTGCCAGCCGAAAGTACGTGAAAACCCACCCCATGTACATAGGTGATCAAAATTAATGCTGGTTGATGCTGACAGGATTGAACACAAAGATAAAGTGTCCGCTACTACAAAGCTGGAGCAGTATATTAAGAAGTACGAACGCGAATGTGAACGAGTATTTGCGCTCGAGCGCGAAAACGCTTTTCTTATGGAGCAGGTCTCTAACATTAAAGGGGAGACCGAAAAGCGCTTAGACTTGATAAAAGAGTTGGAAGATTCACAAAAACGGAATGCTCGTCAGAAGGAGAAGCTTCGAGAGTGAGCCTAATAATCTAGCTGTGCTTCTAGCACGGTGTCTATGCTGACGACAATGGTGTTGTGCATTTAGGATGGAGGTCGTGGGTATCGAGCATGAAAACACTATTCTTGAGCTGAAAGAGAAGAACCAGAAACTCAAGCGCAAATTGTCAGCCGCAGAAGAAGATGCAGCTGACAAAGCTGAAGAGGCCAAGAACCTAGCAGTTCGACTAGCGGTTCGTACATGTCTCTCGTGCGGCATTATCAACGGTAATTGCGCTCACAATGTCTTGTTTCCAGGCTGTAGAATCTGCTTGGGAAGCTGCTCGCGGTCAGAACAAAACTGCACTGCACGAGCTTAAGAAAAAGTAGATCTTCACTGCTTCTGATCGCAGCCTGCTTTTCTTCGTGGTATTAATTTTTTCTTGGGTATGGCTAGGGAATCTCTTTCGAAAGAGCTTGAAAATGTGAAGTCAGAGACCAAGGTTTGCCAGTATTTTGCTTTGCAGCTTTACAGAATATAGTAATCCTCACTCTACTTATTTGCATGAACAGCAAGCAAGCTACCGCATTCACGCACTGGATGTCGAGGTTGAGACGGCTCAAAGCAAGTTACGACAGAAGGACCGTGTGATCGAGGAGCTACGCGAGAAGAACGCACTTCTTAAGAAAGAGGTCACGCGTCTCAATGCCCGAATGGAGGATCTTACAGCACGTTTGGTTGCAACTCGTGATGTCATCGAAGAGAAGGATGCTGAGATAGAGCACAAGATTGAACAGCTTCGCAGTAAGAAGACGGAGGTCAAGACGCTCGAGCGTATTGACGATTCGTCAAAAGAGCGCATTGAAGACCTGGTGTGTCAAGTGAGTGAGCTGCAACAACAACTTCTCGATACCCAAAAGGATTACCTCCGCAAGGTGAAGAAAGACGAGATTACGCGTGAGAAGCAGCGGGCACGTGATCGTGCCGAGATTGCCAAAGAGCTGGAGACGATGCACAAACCTCGTCGATGCAGAAACTGCAACGAGACGTTCACGAACAAGTCCAACACGTCACTTTCGTGTTCGTTCCACCCAGGCCGCTTTGTTGCACGCAAGTACCCTCTCGAAGGTTACCAATGGAGCTGCTGCCAGAAGCGTGAGTTATCATCCAGACCTTGCAAGTTTGCTGGTCGACACGTTGAATCTAAATTGCTGGACTAGTTCACGCGACGATGAAAATGCGATGCTGAGCATGAATAAATACACGAATAAACTTTCGTCTAGCTGTTACAGCTACCATTGCAGTCGCTTTCATCTTGGTATCAACTCACACATGCGTGTTAATGTCAAGGTGCACGGACTACAGTTTGTGGTACCTTGTGGTGAAGGAGCTCAAACCTGTCGATGGCTCGGATTAGCTGTTGCTCAACGATACGCTTTAGCTGCACCACATGGACGCTGTCGCACTCGTGAAGACGCACATATTAAACAAGGATTCTTCCTTCCTGCAGCTATCATAAAGACAAACGGCCAAGTGTTGCATCCTGAGAAGCGCATCGTGGAAGTTTGCAAGGATAATGAACCTTGACTGTCCAGCTTCAGGTACGAAGCATTATCATCATGACGCTCGATTCTTGTATTGAAATCTGTTTAACTACCAGCAAGAGGTATCAGTGAACGAGATTGGCACACCCCAATTCACAGCGTGGACAGCAAATGCTTTCTTCCCTTCGCAAAAACGAGTTGATGTTCCCGAAGCTGCCCATGAGACCAAACCCGATTCTAAGATGCCATCAGTCACAACTGTTCCACTAAAGCACTCGCAACAACAAGCATCTACTTCTGAAGACCAAGGTGCTGATGCTGAAGCTAAAGGAGATGGTATATGTTCTGCTGAAGAACTAAAGCAATATGCTCATGCTGAGATGTTGCAGCAAGTCAACTCGGGACAATTCTTGTCAGATATGGAAGTGGAAGCTGCATTCCTGTACGACTGGAGTCGTATTCGCCCCGAAGAAATTGAAAAAGACGCTCATGAGCGTGAACTCCTTCAGGAATTATTGCTCTCACGATTCTCGGAATTGAATGCAAGCTACATGCACTACGCAACAGGTAGCAGTGAGCTTAGCTATGGTATGACTGGTGCTGAGTTTGCACATTTCCTACACGAATGTAAACTTGCACAAGTGCGTGATGCTAATGATCAGAAAACGATAGAGAAAGTCATCACTCAGTGCTTGCGCTACGACGCACTTGTGGCGATGCACGATCGAGGCACTTTGTCCAGAGTCGGATACCTTCACGCATTGCTTCGAGTAGTGCAAACTACATCTAAAGGTTCTTTCACTGAGCACCTAGACGAAGTTCTGAAGACTCAAGTTCTCCCCACTATTACTCGACTAACCAGCGGACCTTTTCGAGATCACTCTCATCACGATGTACGCTCATCAAGACACTGTCGAGTTCCATTGACTAATGTGTTTGCTTATGGTGTAGAAAATGATTGCAATTTTCCAGGAAGCCAAGCCGAAGCTGCTGAAGTTGTACGCCAAGTATGCTCAAGAGCATGCACCAAAAGCGTGTCTCCGAACGAAGAGCGACAATCCAGAGGCAGAAGACGCATCAGCTTCTTCGCCGCCAATTTCATCCACTTGGCCACTATTGCTCTCTGCAGTAGGATTGAAGAGCATGTTGTACGACTGCGGTATATTCTGCTCTGGTACACCTGAACAACAGGAAGCGATGTATGCTCGAGCTGTGGATCAGAGTTTCTCTGGGATGCGCGACGTGGAGAATGCTGAAGATCGAATGCTGGTTTTTAGTGAGTTCCTCGAAGTCACCGCTCGTGTTGCGTTGGCCGTCCTGGAAAAAGAAAATGAACTACCACCTCGAGACGCGATCAAACTTGCATTGGAAGCTGTACGGAGCCTGCCACTAAAGTCGGAAGCCCCAAAAGCGAGAAAGTAGATAAGTACTTGGTAGCATCAGGATTACATGGCCTGGTAAGCCCAAGTTGCACCAATACACAGGTTTCTTGGTCAACAACGTGTTGACAACAAGTTTTAATTTGTATACACATGTATACTATATGTACTTGTGCATAGCAGTGGCAGAATAAGATTCTTGAATGATTTGCCCTTCAAGGTACCTCCTCGCACCTTCCAACTCGCACGACTCGTGCGGCACGAGTCACTTGCCGAGTGACACACTTGCAACTTGCTGCCACAACTAAACAAGGTTGAAACAACTAAATATTTTCCTTTGGCTTTACTGTGTGACTCACGAACACAAAGCCCTTCCGTCAGGTTTTGTCTTCGTGGTCCTAATACCCTACTACTGACGCTACAGCCACTTTTGTACAAAATTCATTGGAGTTCGCCTGCTTGATTCATGTCTTGAGCGAAAAGTTCAAACACTCATACCAGCATCTCGAGTCCGCTAGAGAGTCGCAATTCACCTTGAGCTTGTTTCCATTGGCAAGAGTGAACACCATGCCGCACTCCAAGTCGCGCGTAGAACCGACGTCGACGACAGTGCCGAGACGCTCGAGCTGGTTGTCGACATCGTTGGCTACACCCAGCGTCGTGCCATCCATTACGAAAAATCGACGAAGACGAGAACCCTTGCGCACCTCTGTAAGCCAGCCACCAAACACGGGTCTCAGCTTCTTGCGACGCCGACTGTTCAAGTATTTTTTCAGATTGAACGCTTCCGCGTGTCGGCACGCGCTGCTGATGACGGAGCGCCACCGCTTGGCCGTCTCATACGACTCAGCGTGAATCTTCCAAACACGTCCGCTCATGAGCCTAATCAGCAGCCCGTTCGCGTGACCTTCCCATTCCTCCACTGAATGCGCCTTATCGCACAACACAGTCTCCGAGTTCGTGTCCTTGGCGTACGCCAGCTCAACGCCGTGTAGTGTAAAGTACAACCGCTTCCAGCTCTTAAATAATCCTGCTTGCTTGTAAAGCCACCCTGCGTGATTCGACAGCGCTGTCTGCACATAGCAACTCTTCACCGAGGTCTTGGGCTGTGCTGTTTTGCCGTTTGCGGTGGCTGCCGCCGAAATCGCCCCGTACCAAAGCATTTGTTCGTCGTAGGAATCTGCGTAACACACCATGGATGCATCTGTACTCAACTGGATAGCAAGTCCATTTGCGTGGCAGTCTGCAAATGATACAGCCTTGATATATCCTGAGCACTTCCGGTCAGCCACGCCATGTTCGCTGTCACGGCACTCAATGTACCCATCGATGCGCACAACAAAGAAGCAGCGCTTCCAAGTCTTGTTCTTCTCTTGCTTGAACAGATAGCCTTCATGTTGCTCGGACGCAGTGAGCGTATACGATGTCTTGGATTGTGAATTGAGGGTCTGATTGCGCTCGATCGCCTTTTCCAACGCTTCCAGCCACTGTTCAAATTCGCTATCACTAGGACAGCGGATTTGAAGCTTGCTACCATCACCAAACTCGAGCAAAAGTCCGTAACGCAGGTCATCCATGCGGTGCACCGAAATTAACAGTCCAAAACCTTTTGGAGACTGCCCTACGCCTTTGCTGTACTTGAACTCCATTCCAGATAGCACAGCATAGTACCGCTTCCACGACTTAAACGCGCCGTGCTGAATAAACACCCAACCTGCATGTGGAACGTACGCTGCATTAGACACGCGGCGGTTGTCAAAGCAGGATGGGCGTGGATCATTCTGATTGTTATTGCTTGGTGCTGTAGTGTAGGACTCTTGAGGGAACTTTCCACGTCGAGAGGACGACAGATAGGGGTCGCTTACGCGCGGTTCCTTCTCCTGGGCAAGATTACTGTATCCTCTGTTTCGGTGTCCCGCCTGCTGAATTCCTGAGCCCTGTTGACCTGCTAGATATGCCACATAGTTCCCTGTGCTAATAGGGAGTCCCATGACCGCATCATCCTCTCCAACAGGCTGGCTTTGTACTGGACCCATCTCGTTCTCCTGGACAGGTTGCGGCATCTGTGGCAAGGTCGCGACCGTCGCACGCCTGTTCATAAGGTTATACGTCCCTGGATCAGAGCGAATGGGTCGACTGCCACTCACAATGGCCTCGTAGTTCCTAGTGTCTACTGGAAGTCCCACGACCGTGTGCTCTTCTTCTTCTGCGACTGTTTGTGCCATCTCCACGTCCTGTATGGGGCTCTCAACCTGATTCTCCACTTGCTGTTGATACATTGCGCCCATGGCCAACGTCTGTCGTCGATAAGCTGGTGACGCGCCTCCGCTAGAGACTGAAGAGCCAGAGTTCGTGCGTCTCCTACGTGCCAGGTTGTCCAGAAGTGCCTGATAGTTGCGCGTGTTCACGGCGAGTCCCAGTGGCGCTGTGTCGTTGCATACGTCGTCGTCCAGGGCCTCAGCCTCCTCTACAGCATGCGGAGACCGCGCCAGCATCTCGTCCAGCGCGCTCTTACCGCCGTGATAATCGTCCGGACGTATGGGCGCAACGCGCTGAGTGACCATCCACGAGAAACCACTTGGTGTTTGTATACGAGCTGGAGATCAAGAGGTCCAGACGCCAATCACGAGGTCTGCGCTGAAGACTGCGTTTTCAGGAATGCCGAGTGTTGGACAGCGACTGTATTTTGCGACTGGCGTGAAGTGTTATTCGAGTGGAGCTATTGGCCCGTTTATGGCGCCATAGTGAAATCAAATGATGATAACTCCAGAAACGAGTGGCGTAATTTTAAGGTCGAATACGTAATCTAACGCTTAATTCCGCGCGTAATTCGTCGCGAGGGATGGGTACAACCGATATCAATGCTGAGATTCCAGCGGCAGTTGTGCTGCTCTGCCGGGCTCTATCTAAAAAGGTTCAAGCTGCACGATTTTCTTCATGCAGCAGCTTGAGAAGGTGTTGCAGAAACTTTTCCCTAATTATGGTTTTCGCGAGTGCCGTCCTTGTTGACACAGAAAAAATTCTCCATCTATACAGCTTGTTGATGCCATGACGGGCACGATTCTCGAACGTAGAATTCGAATGGTGCAGTGATTGCTGGCTACCAACATGACACATGTCGAGCAGCGATGGAGACACTCAACGCTATCCACATGATACTCGGGAACTATGGCATCTGGACGTCTACACTGGTGGTGGCAGAACGTTATACTCATGTACGTGTAATAGCAACTTCTTGCCGGAGCAGGTGGATTCAAGTGCAGGTGTTCACTCCAGCCTGATGTCAGAAGCGGTGTTTACCTCAAGTGAACTCAAGCGGTGGTTGTCCACTCGCTTTACAACCGACGCAAAGTGGACAAGAAGAGAAGTTGAAGCGCTAATCATACGCTTTGATCAAAAATCTGAGCGCGAACACATCGCGACTTGTTTCCTTCACTGGTCACTACCACACGCAAATTTTCAAGTTATTCGACAAGCGTCTTACTACGGTAGGAGGAGTCCTAGCCTCTGTCTGCCTCTTTCTTGACGCGCGTTCGACCCGTGTCACTAGCCTTTGGGTCTTGGATTTCGCGATAGTGTTTCGAGCAGAGACCGCGCGTGTACACAGCACGATCGCAGCCTTCATTGCGACACGTTGGTCTCCCGCCGTGCTTCGAGCAGAGCTCCCAATAGTGAGCGTTTTTCATGCAATCCTTAATTTGGCACTTCATGCGACCTCCATGCCTGTAGCACAGATCTGATAGCGCGTTTTTCGGTGCCAAGTTGTTACATCCTTCGTGCTGACACCTTTTGCGTTTGCTGTGGGTCTGGCAAAAACCTTCTGACGCTACGCTCTCTTTACAACACACCACCTTGCACACGGCGGTGTTAGCCTTGCCACCGCGTGAATTGGTTGTCTTTTGGCGTTTAGTCACTGATGGTTTTCCGTCTGGCACAGTGAGACTTGCGTAGTCAACAGGCTCTTGTTTTACATTTATTGCAGCGTCCTCTGCTCGCTGGCTGCTTGCACTGCGAAATAAATTCGGCAAATCTGATGTGCGCCAGGCATCGGAAGTGGACGTCTTCACAAGCTTCGTGCGTGTCTGTAACTTCGGCCGATTCTTGGTTGTCGACGTTGTCTTGTCCGAGCCTGTAGTTCTGTCACATGAGGAATTATTGCGACTGGCCACAACAGGTATAGTTGACTTGGACCCTCTTTCGTTTGGTTCCGCGGCACTACGGACGGTTTTGCCGCTCGTGCGAGATTTTCTGCCATCGTGGACTTCGCATAAACCATTTGAGTACGAAGAGTTCTTGCATCCTTGAGTTCGGCATTTGTTTTGACCTCCATGCGTTGGGCAAAGGTTACATTGAGACGCAGCCTTGTAGCACCCTTCCTTTTCGCATTTCCTTTGACCATTGCACAAAACTAGTATAGCGCTCGAGGTTTGCTTGGAAGTCAACTGGCAAACCTTTGTAGTATTTCCATCAGCAGAAAAGCCTTTGACTCGTTCAGAACCGGTGTTTTTCATAGTTTGGACTTCTTTTGCTCTTCTTTCTTCGTGTTAGAACCACTAGAACCAACTCGGATATTCACAATGTTTAAATGTGCTTGTACAGAGTGTTTCTTCGCTCTTTTTTCATGCTTTGGCGACGGCGGAACAGTACCACGTTTGCCATTAGTTGACAAAACCTCATTGTTCACGGAGAGCACACGCTTTTGTGTCTCTCGTGTCAACTTGGCTTGAGTCTGATGATCTTTCGCGGTAACAGCCCTAGTGATAGCTTTTGTTTTGTTTCTTAAAGCTGGACGTTCATCATTGCCAACAGAATGAGCTCTAGCATATTGCGGTCCAGCTTTCGGCTTTTCACCACTTAGCTCGTGACTTCTAGTTGCCAGCCGAGCTCGTGAGCAGGATAACAAGCGCGCCTTTGAACGCTCCAAAAACTCATTCGTCAATTTGTTGTGGATGTGGTACGCACTCACTGAATCACTGGTACTGCAGGTTTTCGCCTTCTTACTCGATCGTTTAACTTGTTCTGGTTCTCGCTTTCTCGACACCGCACCACCCCGTTGGATTAGCCTTTTGCTATCAGATTTCTTGCTTGTCAGCGCTGCTGGGAGTTGCCAATCCCCATTTTTCCCTTGGACTAACCACCGTCGCACCATTGTCGAGAATGCGATTTCAATAACATTGTTGGAGCTTTCGACCCTTTCAAGACGTTTATCTTGCTTACGTACGTTCATCTTTCCCTCCATATCTCCAACACTGAGGCGGATAGTCAACGCTACCCTGTGCGACGAGACATCATTATCAGCAAGAGCTTAGTCGCATGCAAACGTTGAATTCGTATTTACCGTAGTTACTTGGAGCTTGGGACACGGACACCTGCAAACACTACACAGCGGCACTAGACTGCACGCTGCTAATTTGCTGCTGACGCAATTGCTGTTCTTGCTGAGTCAGAGACAACATGCGCAGACGCTGGAGTTCTTCTTCCAACTTAAAGCTCTGCTTGCGCTCATCCATGTAGCGCGATTCGAGTTTTCCATAGCGGTGACGTAGCTCGTCGTTCTCCTCTGACAAGCACTCAATCTCCAAGGAACGATGACGCGCCTCTCGTTCTGCCGCGTTAATCAATGCATGCAGAGATTCGTTGGCACGCGTCAACTTGTCAACCTGCATATATAGTTCTCGCTGGACGAGACAAATCCGTTAGTTCATACTTGCGAAATCACATACTACAATTTATTTCAACCTTACCAATTCGTCGTCTCGTGGCTCACCGTTGCTGCTGCGGTAATTGTGAGAAACAAATTCACGAGATACTATTAGTAAGTGCCGATGAAAACAGGTATTTCAACAGCTATAGCACTTACAGTCCGGCTCGTTGGCGATTCAGCTCGTTGATCTGCGATGGAATGGTCATGAGCTGCTGTTGCTGCTCCTGGAGCACGCTGATGATCTGTTTCAGATCGTGCTGCTGTCGGATAAGCGAGGCTATTGTCTGCTGCTGCTGCATGAACTGAGCGGCTGAGACTGAAATTGGTGCTTGTGCAGCGCTTACAATGCTACCGTTGGTCTCAGGGAGTTTCAGAAGCTGCTGCGAAGATGGCGTGACGGGTCTAACAGAAGTCGGACTGACTGCAACAGTTGAAATCTCATTGTCAGGAATCATCACGCTTGTCACGGAGGCAGGCCTGCTGATGCTCGCACTCATTGTGGCACCTCCAGAGGCAGCAATGACAGTAGTTGTCAAGTCAACTTGAGATATGGGATCCATGCTTTCTGTCGCTGGCAAAACCTGGAGCTTAGCGTACGCTGTAGCTTCTTGCTGCTGCTGGTTTCCAGTGGGATCTACCATGTCCACAGATTCAACCAACTCACGAGTTGGACTTTCACTTCGTCGTCGCGATCGACGCATAGAAGAAGGTTGTCGAAGGCGAGGCATGGACCTAGTCGCGCGCTTCGACTTGGTGCGACGCTCCAAGTTATCGAAGTTGAGACTAAGCTGGTTGCCCACCTGTGGGGCGCTTTCAACAGAAGTTCCTCCCACTGACGTCGTAGTTACGAAGCGATGATCGTACAACTAATCAATGAAAGGGACACAGCTTAGACCTGTAATGTCAACGTAAACAAGCTGAGACAGCTTCGAACTTACGTCGTCGGAGTTCTTCCTGGACGTAGGCGAGTCGGACGCTAGTTCAATAATGGTGAATCGACCTTTACGCTTCACCCTGAAGAAATTCACAAACACACAGACATCAGTGCATCAAAAATTCTGCAAGGAGCGTTCCGCGTGTTGACGCGAAGCGACCATACAAAGGAGAAACGCACCGACGAGCGCCACGGTTTTTCTTAGGAGACGAGTACTTTCGTGATGGTGACCCAGGTGCTGTCGTCGCTCTAGCCGTCTGGGTCGACACCTCGCTCGTGCAATCCATCGCAGAAGCTTCCATCTACGATTGTTCCACGTCAGTTATACACTTACAACGTATCAACCACAGACAATACTAAAGTTGCGCACATCGAGTAACTTCGCTTCTATCGGTCCCGAGACTGTCTCGGGTGGCTGCGTATGGACCTCAGGCGGTTCCTCCGTCCTGCGAGCGGGTTCCTCCACCCCATTTGAAGTGGACCTCTCAACTTCCACAACCTTAAGTTGCTGGGGAGGCGTCGGTTGCGGCTGAATCGTGGCTATATCGCTGTTGCTCCCATTAGATATCGGTGCATCGTCGGACACGGCGAAGTCCGGGACCGATACCTCATTCTCCTGGAAGGTGGGCGACGACACCCGCGGCGAGTAAGGGGAGCCGGGGATGATCTCGGTGATGGTAAAGCGGCCCTTTTGCTCCACTCGCTTGCGCCGGGACTCCATCTTCACCAGCTTGATGGCCTGCCACGACGTGGCCGCCTTACTGCTGAATGCCAACTGCCTCGGAGGTACATGTGATGCATTTTGCATAGCCAGTGCATGAACTAAGAAAAACCGTCAGATAAGTTGCTCGATTTGCGACATCAGCAACATTAGTTAGCGCAACTTACTTGCTGCTCCATTAATTAAGTGGCAATGACGGCAGATCAAGCTCCAGTCGTGACTGCTACTTCGCAGCGCAAGTTTGGTCCGAAATGGGAGATTAAGTATGCGGTGGCAGTGGTCGAGCGCGATCAATTCACACAGCTGCCTACGAAGGCTGTATGTCTTATGTGTCAAGCGTTCGAACGAGAGGAGACAGTTGGCTCGAAACGCAAGAAAACCAGCCGCGTACGAAGCTTCTCGGCGCCATGGAGACCTGACAATATGAAGAGACACATGGAGCAGCAGCACCCGATGCGCTGGGACGAGTATCAGAAGCTTGGAGACGGTGAAAAGCGCGCGTACTTCTCGACCGCCCGTGCTACTCGCGAAGACATGATGATGACAGACGTTGCAGTGGCCCCGATGGTCAGTGAGCCTACTCCAAGTACTGAAGCTCATAACCTAGCTACCCAGTCGCGGGCTTTTCTTATTGACAGAGATATTGTGGACGAACTCATTGCGGGCATCTTGTTTCAGACTTCGAATGATGAGTACCGCAATGCGTGGAATGTTCCACTGACTTTTGCGCTACTGAATGAAGCAAGCCCGGATTTAGGGGATACAGAGGTTGATGTCAATGAATCACGCTATGTGGCACGGGTAGAATCGCTGTTGCGGTTTAACATGTGCTTGAAGTATGTAGCAATGGGTATTTCATTCAACCAAGTAGTGATGCTCTTCCAGAAAACAGCGGAGGAAACAGGAATGGATGCGAGTTTAAGTGGATCAACCTTTACAGAGCAGCAGTTGTCGTGTTTGTGTCGTGTGGCGTGTGCGGTGAATTTCCAGACAATCAAGGATGCGCTGCGTGGTGTATGGGCGTTTGCTATTGCGCTCGAGAGAGGAAATGGAGCTGGTTCGCCTTATTTGGATGTTCGCATACGCTTTGAACGTGATGGTCAGTTGCTTGATTTTCATTTGATTTCAGTTCCAACTCGAGAGGATTCGCCTCAGGTTATCGAGCATCAAAGCGATGTGATAGTGAAATGCCTAGATGTTGTGGCGCACGATTGGAAGTCGCAATTAATTGGGGTTACAACTTCTAACGCATTTATGAAAATGCCGTCATGCGCACGCATACTGGTGAATCGTTTGGCACAGGACTGCGTGGCTGCATTTTATTGCGAGTGGGGTGTTATACAGCAGCTTGAACAGGCAATTCAGGAATCATTTTACGGACTGTGCAACCAGAGATTTATGTCTGCATTGACGGTGCTGACGGGACATTTCCGTCGGCAGCGTGCAATAATTCGTGAGATGAACGGAGAGGTGTGCCCCAAATTTGAAGAGGGTCAGTGGCGATCAATCGCAAATGTGCTGAAGTGGTTTACGATGAATCGTGCGCGTCTGACCAAGTTTGTCCAGGATACCCAACCAGCAGGTGCTCCCGGGAAAGAGTGGTGGATTACTGTTCTTGCTGTGAACAGCATTATGGATCGTGTGAACGTCGCGCTCAGTACGTTGCGTAAGCCCGTCACCACATTAGACTTAACCCGACGGGAATGTCTTGGTAAGCTTGTTACAGATCTCACCATGATTACCGGTGCACTTGGACCATTGGGAGCATCGCAGCGTTCAATATCTCAAGGTGACATTTTCGAACTCGGGGATTTCTCCCTGAATCGAGAAGTGACACTTTCGTTTCTGAAAGAGCAAGGCAGTTTCGCGATAAACGCGGTTAATGAGTTGGAGGAGAGTTTTCCAACTTGCTGCCAAGCTGCTGTGGAAGCCACGGCAAATTTCGCGGTATCAATCATCGCTAGAGCACACCAAATAGTGGTGGACAACAATGAAAATGGCAACATCAGTTCATATGCTAATGTTGCGATGCCCCCGTTTCTTCCTCAAGCTTTGTGCAAGACTCGAAACCAAGTCTTTGTGACTCATGTGCAGTCACAACGTGTGCGTCTCTTGCAAAGGTTTTCGGCGGATCAGATCGAACAAATTGAAGACCAGCATCGAATACTGCGAACATCCTATCAGCTTGACGAGCACGTGAGTCAGCAACTGAATGCGCTGCCTACTAGGTGTTCATTTAGAGAGGCATGGAAAGATGCTCGGTTTGGGGGCAACGACTGCCGGCTTCTTCGCGAATTCTGCGGAGCGATTGCGTGCGCAGCTACAGATCCAGTCGTGCTCAGAAACACTACCGAATCCGAATTTTCGCTGATCAATTGGAGGAGAAGCCCGTTCGGCCTCTCGCTTGTAGATTTTTTACTGGAAGCAGTACTGCATGCCCAACAGTATAGTGTTCTATCTCGGTTACGAGAGTGCTGAGAACTTAAAGTAATACAATCAACAGCCCTTCTCGCTCACCTTTGAAATGTATCAGGACAAAGTACTCTGAAATTGTGCGAAGACTTGAATGTGGTTGTTCATTCTCCTAGTTTGTGCAGACAATAAGTAGCGTGACAACAGTGGCGAGGAAGCAAATTGAACATATCGTGGCGAACACGGGGAACTTGTGCTTGCGGTCAGTCACCTTAACGAGCTGCTCTGGCGGCTCTGCTCCGTTGGTGGGTATCCGAGGATCCACTTCAAACAGCTTGTCAATATGGGATTCCTGTCATAATTTCGTAAATAATCAACTTCACGCAAGACCTACAAGCAACCTACCCAGTCGTCAGGAAGGATGCTGGTGTCAACTACCGGCAAATTTTCTTGTATTTGACCCCAATATTCAACTGCAGTCACTTCAACTTGAACATCTTGTGATTTCTCTTTAGCACTTGCGGTCTCCGCTGCGCTTAACGAATAACCCAGAAGCACTAGCAGAAGCACTAGCAGAATCAATTGCATGAAGGCAATAGACTTCATTATCAAGCAGAATTGGCTGTTGTTGTAGCAGTGCAACACTGTTGGTCTCCGATAACGGCCGCCTCATGAAATGGCTACACTACCGTTTCAGTGGTCAATTTCAGCCAATGAACATAATTCGCGCCGTTTTTGCCAACTGAAGTGAATGGCCAACGTCCATTCCTGAATCTGACGTCAGGAGCACAAAGCGGAGTGATGGTCGCCAGTGCTTTTCCGGATGAAGCAGTCCAGCAGTCCATGCCCGATCTCGTAGCCTTGGAGAAGATCGAGGAGGAGGAGCGTAAGGCACGCGAGGCCCGTGCCGTCAAGAATGCACCAGCAGCAGAACCTGTGCAGGTGACAGGCGAGAAAATCGCCAAGCTGGACTCGCTACTGGAGAAGGCCAGTCTCTACTCGAGCTTCCTGTTCTCCAACATGGAGAGCGCCGCTACTGTCAGTGACGTGGTGGAGGAAGCAGAGCCAACAAAGGGCAAGCGCAAACGTGGCAAGAAGTCAACGCACGAGTCCAACAAAAAGACCAAGAAGGGAGTGGACAAGCTGCGTGAAGTTCAGGGAGACACAGCGATGGACACACGACAACAGCCTAAGAAGGTGGAGTTTAAGCAACCCAAGCTCCTCACGGGCGGTACGCTGCGTGATTACCAGTTGGAGGGCATTCGATGGCTCTGCAACTTGTTTGAAAACGGCTTGAACGGTATCTTGGCAGATGAAATGGGTCTGGGTAAAACGATCCAGGTGATCGGTCTTTTGGCACATTTGAAGGCGCTGGGCGTGCGGGGACCGCACCTTATTGTAGCCCCGCTGTCGACGCTGATGAACTGGGCGACAGAGTTCCGCAAGTGGGCTCCTAGTATGCCAGTTGTGATTTATCATGGCACGAAACAGGAACGGAAGGAGATGCGCAAGCATGCGCTCAATCGGAAAAGGAGGAGCGACGTTGATTTTCCTGTGGTTATTTCGTCATATGAAGTAATGTTGGCAGATGCTAAATCGTTTTCAAGCTCAGGGTTCGTTTGGAAGTACATGGTGATTGACGAGGGTCATCGACTAAAGAATATGGACTGCAAGCTCGTGCGTGAGCTCAAACGTGGGCGCTCAGAGAACCGACTCCTGTTGACGGCACGCCGTTACAGAATAACTTGACGGAGTTGTGGTCACTATTGAATTTCATTTTGCCTGATGTATTTGATGACCTCGAGCTTTTTGAGAGTTGGTTCTCGTTTACGCCTGATGCTGTTGTCACTGCGGCAGCTGCGAATGAATCGGTAGCGGCGCATGATGTTCTGCAGGGTGAGAAAAAAGTCGAAGTCATCGCGAAGCTGCACGAGATCCTCCGACCTTTTCTTCTGCGTCGGCTGAAGGTGGATGTCGTGGAAGAGATGGTTTCGAAGACGGAGATTTTCGTTTACTGCTCCATGACGCCTATGCAACGCGAGTACTACAACATGATTCGCAACGGCACTCTTGCGAAGGCTATGGAAGAGAAGTACGGCAAATTTCAAGCACAACAGACTTTCAACACGAGGACTCTGAGAAACAAAATGATGCACCTGCGCAAATGTTGTCTACACCCTTTCCTATTTGACGAACCCTTGACGGCAAGTGGAGGCGTTATTACCGATGAGAGAATCGTGGAGCATTCCGGCAAGTTGATGGTACTAGACCAGATGCTTCGGGAGCTTAAGCGCAAGGGCCATAAAGTGCTTATTTTCAGTCAGATGACTCGGTTGTTAGATATTCTGGAGGACTACCTTCTCATGCGGAACTACAGCTACTGTAGACTGGACGGTAGTACGAAACTGATCGATCGTATCGATCAGATGGAGAAGTTTAACAAGGTATCTGCTGGGTCGTCTTCAACGAACGACGATGAAAACGTTTTTGTTTTCATGCTGTCTACGCGCGCTGGTGGTCTCGGTATCAATCTGATTGCCGCTGATACAGTCATTTTCTACGACTCGGACTGGAATCCACAACAGGACAACCAGGCCATGGATCGATGCCATAGAATTGGCCAAAAGAACGAGATCATCGTGTATCGTCTTGTGACTGAAAACTCTTTCGAAGACCGCATGACCCAGCGAGCTTTCGAGAAGCGTAAACTTGAACGTGTTGTCATCCAGCGAGGCGGGTTCAAGCAACGGACAACTCCGGCTGAGACTGCCAAACTCACCAATTCTGAATTAGAAGAGCTCCTGAAGGATGATGTGGAACTTCGCCAGGGTATTGAACGCGGGGGCATAACCGATGAGGAGCTAAATCAAATTCTCGATCGTGAGTTGGTTGTTAAGAGCTTTGTGAAACACACGAAAGAAGAAAACGAAGCTAAGGTATTGTCGAATTCAGGCGTGATTCCATTCAAGGGCAATGGTTATGAGGTCGTAGAGAACGCACCGGCATCCATGGAAAGCTTTGCATGAGTTTCAATCATGTCAATAAGTAATGCATGTCATTCCAGTATCTCATTTTGAGTAGTTCACTGCACAACGCTCAGAATTTTCATGAGTGTTTCTTGTTCTTGGAGAAAGGTCGTGATAAACGTTGGCGGGGAACGCATCGTTGACAACAGTAAAACAAGGTGCCGAGCCGCCTCGATGTACTGAGCTGGATGGCGCTGCATTTCATTTTCTACGTGAAGAACCTTCGATATCATTTCTTCAATGAGACTGGAGTAATATTATGCACAACACGCAAAATGTCAGTGTCTTTCTTGAGTGTGCTGTAGACCACAGAGCACTACTTACACTGCATTCACTCGTTGCGAAGTTCCTGCTATTGGCACTTGATGATATACCCATTGCCACAACTGTGCACGTGATATCTCAGCAGTGGCCGAGTCTTCAATGCAACCATTCACGACGACGGTGCCATGCCCGCACAACCAGTGAAGCACATACAATAGTGCTACACGTACATTAGTCTCCACAGACTGTAGCGTCACATCCCCTTGTGGCAATGAGAGAAGCATTTTGGTAAACAGTGCTTCATCCAAAGCAACAGGGGATGAATATCCCGCTTTGCTATTGACAGTTTTGAAAGCTTCCGATACGGTTTTAACAAGTGACAAGTCGTAAACCAGCGCACCGTCAGAACCAGCCAGAGCTTCCATCGTCTTTCCAGATCGAGCTTTCTCAATCGTTTCAGCTTGAGATACCCCTGATGGCAGCTCCGCAAGAACGAATGGTACCATACCAGTAGTTGCTGGCGCATGACGGCGCTTGCATGTGAGTATGAGTAGATCCATGTAGTACCTGAGATATAAGGAACACCAATGAGATACATACATGGTCGATGAACGATTTTGACTTACCTGAGAAAATTAGACTTCATGGATACGTAATGCTGGCGGTCTGGCAACAAGAAATCCAGCCGATGGCGGAAATTGACCACAATGGACGCCGTGTAATCCCACATACCGCAATTTAGACCAGACGAGTGATGACGGAGCTCGAAAAGAATCTCATCCATCTCAAATGCAGCAAATATGTTTTCGATCAGCACCGTTGCCTTAATGCTCCCCTGTAGAATTCAACATTTAGAATAATTCAGCATGAATAAAGTGGCAACTACCACCTTACGTGTGGGAGTTCGAGTTTTTTTTCTGTGTACTCGAAGATTTTCCTCCACGATGCGGCTTCCTTGTATCCTTCCAGCTGAATCAAAGAATAAGAGTAAGTATCAAACGACGGACTTCATGTCATGGTAAGGTGGGCTCACCTTGGGGAGATACAAAAATGGTCCGGTTCCATTCTGAAGGAGGTGTTTGCCGCTACGTTAATTAGTTCCCGAAGCATGTTAGCATTAGATTTGTATCTATACTTATTCTTTTACGTGTGAATGAGCGAGTCTGCCACGTACTTTTGGAACAAGTGCATCCCGAAATCAAAGAGTGCGCCAGGTACAATTCTCCCATTTACAAGCATATGCTACATGGAATCAATATGTCAGCGATAGTGCATCTGACCAAAGAAGTATGACAGTATGACGATCGCCATCTTTACGCACCGGCTCATCCATATTCCACGCCCTTGGACGAACGACTAGAAGCGCTGGGTTCGCAACAATCTTCTCTCCCGATACCTCCAACAACCCTCGCGTTGCCTGCAACACATTAAAGTGACCCTGAATCGTATTGGCCCAGGTCGGACAATGTCCGTCATCAAAGTCCACTTGCACACCCTGGGTCACATATCCAATTCATAAGCAAACATACAATAATAATACACCTCCACTCTTGTCACCTGCGCTCCAGAGTTCAACGCACGAAGCAAAAGCTCTCGTTTGGCAGGGGATACATCTCCAATATCAACGCGTCGGTCCCTCAGCGCCTCCGGTTGAGGATCTATTTTCCATGCCTCATCTTGACGGATTGCACGCGTCTCCACCAAGAAATGCGGCATCACTCCATTTTGCTCTGTCGCCAGTCGTCGAGCTTGACGTCTTGCGTGCAGCTAAAACCATCCACACCATATTTTACAGTATTATTACCATGAAAACTTTACATAAGTCGATTTAAAGGAGCACGCACCTGTTCGACTTCAACTTGGAATGTAGCAGCCAATTCTACTACAAACTCGACGGCCGCAGGCGATAGCACTGCATCGTAGACATGTTGAGGGCATGACGGATCTCTCGGTGCCACGAACACGTCGATAGTCGAAGGTGGTGGTGCTGGTGACGTGCTGATGTGTGCTTGCAGTCGGTTAATGCGGTCCATGACCCAAGAATCTCAGGAATGAAAACAGTCTTAACGTGCAGATTTCGACCAATGAAAAGATTATAATATACCGAAATTCCTTTGTCAAAGGGCTCCCCCATTCCCATCCCATGATATCAAGGTTAGCCAATAGGGCTCTGAGATTTTACGACTTGTCAAAAAGCATACGTGATAAGACAGGGGCATGTTTGGGTCTTAGAAAGAGTGGATGCCAGCCATTGCCGAAATGGCGCCGAAGCAACCACCCAAGGGGCGTGTCAACATTAAAGGTGTCCGCCGAAAACCGAAGCAGTTCCTTCGCAACAGCGTCAGCAACGACAAAAAAGTACGCATCATCGAGTATTTTCGGTCCCATGGCATGTCTGCAACAGTAGCCAAGTTTTACCCCACTATCAGTAAAGAACTTTGCAAGACGAAGAAGCGGCAGATTTACAAGTGGATTGAAAAAGAATCAGTAATTGGAGATGTGATTGAAAAAGGAGGTGGTTCATTGCATAGGAATCGGAGTAGTGGATTGTCAACTGTTCTAACTGTAGATGATGAAGACCAACTTGCGCATTGGGTCTGAGATATGCGTCGAGAAAGTGTTCCTGTATCACCTTTCATGCTCGAGTGCCGAGCTAAGGAGGTTGCCGAGGACGCACGCGTTCCTACCGATAGTTTTGCAGCGTCTAGCAGTTGGCGAAAACGATTTTTGGATAAGTATTGTCTTGCACTCCGACGTAAAACCCGCATTGGCCAAAATACACCTGCTGACTCGGACCAAATTGCTCGAGAATTTCGTTTGGAGGTTCTAAAAATTATCAAGGAAGAAGGAATCGCTGAAATTTATAACGCTGATGAAACAGCAATGAACTATGAATATCTTCCTACTCGTACGTATGATACAAGCACGTAAGAGCCCGCACAATTTGGATTCACAATGCTGGTGCTGAAAAAAAGCGAATGACGGTAATGCTTCTTGCCGATATGCATGGTGTTAAAGTTGCCTCTAAACAGTATGATTACCCAGAGGACCTCCTTAAACTATTATGACTTGTTTTCTCTATACTTATAGTGGAATGTAGTCTCCTATTCACTGGTGTGCACTGCACACTGTGCAGCTCCTATAAATCTAATGAACATCACTTCGCCTTTTAACGGCTACCAATAACTCCTCTCCTTTCACCTCTCTTCTTCACTACAAGTTAACCTCGCCATACATGGAATTCGAAAGACTCCTTTTGCAGTTTTTAAACAACCATCTTCAAAAGTAAAAGAAACGGAAGAATTCAACCGTAAAACGCAAAATGGGTTTGGACGAACTGTGGCGAAGTGGGTGAACACTTGACCGCCCAAAGTATAGCGCGCCCGAAGAGTGGGGGGTGGTCCTTAGAGAAGAACCGACTTTTCGGGTAGTACAGGTCCTGGATCAAGTACTAGACTCGATCCAGGTTGGCGTGTGACCTTGTGCAATCCCTATAGGGTCGATTAATTCGGCGGACCGGGTTTCACCGGGTATTTTGTATTCCTAAGATAGACACACAGAAAATGTAAGAACTTCCAGGTTATACGTATCCTGGGGGTCCTGAATGTGGGTTGAGAGATCACGAGTAAAGACCTTCTTCCCAAAAGATAACCTAAAATAAAACAGAGTTTGAATATACAATATGCAGCCTGTCAGTTAGTTAGCACGCCCGAATACAGGTAAATTTCGGGATGCCCTACGCGCACCACCCTCGAAATGCTCGAGGGAAACAATAGAATGTCTTTCCTAAACACACAGTAATCAACAGTCAAATCCTAGGGGTGATCACTACCAAACCTCCTAAGATCGCAGGGAAATGAATATGAAATGCAAGGGGCACTCGGAGTGTCCACTAGCAACTTAGCAAATAAAATAACTGGATCACTCCGAGTGTTCAAGCCCACTGGTCCCCAAGTTAATTCGACTTGAACGTGTTGAGAGTTTTCGCGTAGTTAGCGCGGCCTTGGTCGTCCTCACTCTGGGGCCCTCCTAATGTGAGCGGTCCTCCAGGTAGTCCTTCCTTGACGAGATGTGTTAAAAAGTACGGCGACCTCCCTAGGTTGCCTGTGCGACGAAGATACTTAGGCTTCCCAATATGAAGCGAACTCGAAGACACTTGTGCTTTTCAACGCAAAACAAACTCTGTTTAAAATTATCTTCTACCTCTTTGGCATTCTTAATTCTTCTTCAATATTGGTAGTCTTGGTACTTCTTTGGCGGTCTTCCTTTACTTCGTGAGGTCACACTCGGGTAGACTTGGTCTCATTATACTTGGAATGTCACGTCGAACTTGGATCTGCATACACTCATCAAAGATGTCTCGGCTCTTCTGAGATAGACAGCACTGGTCTTGTTCTTGCACGGTGTAATCATCTGATTGCGATACTCTTGGGTCGTACTGTCTTGACTCCGCTTGAATGTCAGTAAACTGACTTCTGGACTGAACTTATCTTCAGCAGCTTGGGCTTCGATCTTGTTCTTCGACAGTCGCTTGATCATTCAGGATGTATTGTCATTCGGGATGTACATTCGGGGTACATGGCATAACTTCGGATGGAATCTTCATATCCGGTAGGCGATCGAACTTTCAGGATGAGGGAGACAGTCTTGGGGTTTACATGTATAGGTAGGGTCGTAATTGTGGAAACCTTGGAGTTTCAGGGTGTTCTTGGGTGATGTTCGGCTCCGTCAAGGTAGGCTGCTCCTCGGGATACGTTCTCCGAGGGCACTTGCTTCCTTCTCGTGGATACCTGCCGTCAAGGAGTCGGCGGTCGGACTGAGCGTCGGTAATGCATCCTGAATGTGGTACCCATTCAGGGCGTACGCTTCCAACCTGTGAGCCTCTCCGTAACCGAACATCTGCATCCCCAAAGTCCAAACCATCAAGTCGCCCAGGAGTCCCATTCAATACCCATCTCGAAAACCATCATCTCTTGTCCGAATCAGTGTGCGGGTTGTCCCGGCTGGGCAGCTGCGGGTGTGCCTAGAAAATTCAGAGGCACATCGTCACAACCGCCCCTCGGATACACGGTCTTTCACTGAGGAAATTACCATCGAAGTGACAGAACATGAGCCGACCAAACGAACGCAGCTATCCCGGGCGACCAGACATCCCGAATTGCAAAACCGTTAGGCGATTACCCCAGATCGGGTCTTTTCTGCGCCCCGTCTACTATCCAACTGTCGTACCCAATTCAGAGTGGCAACCAAGATTCCACTCACAACGAGAACTTCCAACGATCAAGCAACTGATGAGCGAGACACCAAGCAACTCCGGAGACCGGGCACCAACTAGCGGTTCGCCTCCCTCAGCGTCAGCGCCACTCCCTAGTGCCCAGCTTGAAAAGGCGGGTGCTCAGGATGCAGGCCCTACTGAGAGCGACCGTGGTGCAACTTCCGGCTCTGGCTTGGAGTCCTCGGCTGACAAGCGCGGTGAGACGGCTCAAGAGACTTCCCAAGAGGCGGTGGAAACACCACAAGTCCTGGAACGCAAGCAGGCGAAGGCGCCGAAGAGCCGTAGCTCTAGCGCGGCAAAATCCACAGGAAAAAGGAGCAGGAGCGGCTCCAAAGAGCGCTCCGGCAACAAGAAAAAGCGGAGCTCGAGCAAGGATCGCTCAGGTTCAAGCACGGCGACTGCTTCCGATGGCAACTCGCCTCCAGACGTGGCTCCGACGTCCACGGGTGCTCCACCAGTGGCGGACAAGGCTCAGGACCTAATCCAACGCGCACTTCGGCCGTTGTTGGCTAAGGTCTTTGAGAAAGACGACATGGACAAGTTGGATGCTCTGGCAGACGCTGCGGTCAAGGCACACCCCGCACTGGAAGGTCAAGTCCCTCCGACACGAATTGCTGCGCCTCCCTCTCATCTTCCTAGTCCGAACACGATGTTCGTGGGAGTTCCAGCGACAACTGCAGACCTGTCCAACGGGAGTCTTCTCCGTGGTGGCTATGGTGGAGTCGAGTGCCTTCTGGGGGTGGAATCACTTTCGGAAGAGGACGTACAGTTCCTCGCCAAGCTATTGAGTCCGGATGCCGACATCCGTCGCGAAATACTGACTCCTCTAGCGGATACGTTGGAACCTGACTCTTATGAGTTCCTCTTGGCGCTGAAGAGCATCTCAACCAAGCGGGAGACGGCTTCTCTTCTGCGTCACTATGGCACTCAAGATCTGGCTCGTAAAGTATTCGGGATGACAACTCTTATGAAACGTCTCCTGGACAAGTATCGCACTTTGGAGGCTTCTACCCAGCGTTCGAGCTCTCAAGCAACTCGGCGTGCTTTGAAGGATTTCGAAGAGGTCCGCCAAGTTCGTGCGGACTACTCGCTACTCCAAAAGTATTGGCACCAAGAGGCTGAGCTCGCCAAGGGTTATATCATCTCTGAGTTGGAAAAGCACAGTCGCGATTACAAACGCGAGGCTCAGGAACATGAGCGTCAAGAACGTGCACTCCAAACACGCATCACGCGTCTGGAGAGCGACAATGACGAACTGCAGAAGGTCATTCACGATTTGGAGAATCGCCTGAAGGCGTCAACCTTGGATCCGCCCAAGCTAATGAATTTCCTCCATCGTCATGACACTCGGGTAGATGGCAACTGGCCTCGCCTGAAAGCACTTTTGGAGAAGTTCCGTGATCACCAGGATCCTCCTGAGGCCTGGAAGACTCAAATTTTCGTCAACACTTTGGATGATCCCACCTTACGGCCCGAGCCGTATGTGTTCGCGGATGAGAACGACGACTCCGAGGAAAAACAAGATCCTGGAGACTCGAGACCTCGTTCAGGCTCGAAAGATGATCCCGTTGACTTTTCTGAGGATCCTCCAAGTCCACTGTCGTCGTCACTTTTCGAGAACACCAAGTCTTCGGGTCATTCAGCAGTTGCTTCTGATCTTCAGAACGTTCAGTGGCGCCCCACGCCTTACACTCCGAATGGTGAACCAGCTTTGGATACCGTCGCTTCGCCACTCCTGGACGTGAGTGCGGTGTGTGCATCTCTGGATGGTCCCATAGTTTGGGACAAACTGCGCACAGACGTCCAAGTTCTCATGCGTTCTGGGTTAACACTGGATCAGGCGGAGGACTTAATTCGGAGTGGTCAAGCGATACATTCTCGGATTCCTTCCAGGATGCTTTCCGTGATGTTGTCTCGGATGATGTACTGGAAACGCTTGGATGACACTCCCTGGACTAAGTTCGTCCCGAGCTGGTGTTATAAGAACGCTGAGTCTCGTCTGGAAGCGGACTTGGAGACGGGAAACATCCCTTCTCGTTGGCCACCATTGTCCAAACAAGTACACATGGACGACGAAGAGATCCACAAGGCTCTCTTCGAAAGTGACGGAGATGACAATGAAGATGACTCTCGTGACGCACCCTTTACTCCCAAGAAAGTGAACCCTGTTTCGCCACGCCGTACAACACCTCCTAGGGAGGCCAAGCGTCGCTCGAGTGTGGACACGTCTGCTTCGGAGCCAGATACAAGTGCTGAGCTCAAGGACAACGAAGATTCGTCTTCCAAGGTCGCAACGGCTTCGTCTTCCCGAA
This sequence comes from Phytophthora palmivora, assembly GCA_008079305.1. NCBI lineage: Eukaryota > Oomycota > Peronosporomycetes > Peronosporales > Peronosporaceae > Phytophthora > Phytophthora palmivora. The sequence goes on along the minus strand of VOQZ01001116.1, from coordinate 10,740 downwards.
AATCACGTCCGGCACAAGAGCGCAAGCAGTCACAGCTCGCTCGGAAGGATTACAAGGAGCTTCTCCCAATGGAACGTCGACTGATTGAGACTCCTCGCCCCGGAGTGAATTCGTGGAGACACTACGGCATCTTGGTGAAATTCGCCCCTGGAACTACGAACGCTCTGGAGCAATCGTATGGGTTCCCAGATTACGCCCCAAATCTCTCCAAGCCCGCTGAGGCTGAACAAAACCGACTCCGTTGGAAGCCTGCCGACTTCATGGTGTTCTGGGAGACAAAGCCCTGGGACAAGATGTTTCAGGAGCGCTCGAAGTATCTCGCTCTGCACACTCGGACGCAACTCTCGAAGGTCTCACGTGACGCTCTGGATGAGATTGTGGAGTTCATGTCGGATCACCGTCGTGCTTTCTGGTGGATCGGTCATTGGATCTTCATAGATCAGAACTTGGATGACTACTCCAGCAATCTCGCTAAGGAGCGGAAAACCGAGTGCGACCAAGTCAAGAAGTCGTACAAGCGACTGGTCAACAAGTGGGTGGACAAAGGCATGAGAGAGTCACTCCTGGAGGAACCTGGAGTATGGACTTATCCCTCGAAGTGCTGTCACTGGATCCTTATGGACCCATCCTACAAGACCATCACTGGAACTCCTCACTCTCTGGAAGAACAGGCGAAGCTTCTGGATCAGCGAGAACCCAGCCGCGTGCAATGGAACACGTGTCAGTCCGACGCGGATCGCGTCAAGGACCTTCCTCAAGCGACTCGCGACAAGTTACTCCCAGTGGAGCACCGCGAGCGTCACCTGGTCACGTTGGCTGATTTCGACTGATTTTCAAGGTCGCCACAACGCTCCCAACCCGAGTCGTCTGCATGTTGCATCTTAACACCACAGCTAATCCATTTCGAAACGTAACTTTCTTGTTTGCTCTTTTCATCATCATCATAGTCAACTTCACACTTCATAGATTCAGGAACCAAAATCCACATTCAGGTATCATCTCATCATGGCATCCCGAAATTCATCTTCACTTCATCAACAGTTTCAAAACAATTCTTTCACTTCACACGGCGACGATCTGGGTCGTTCTGATTGCGTTCTCGTAGGGTGCTTAGGCCCGCGGGTGGTCATCCCCAGCTTGCATAGCTTGGAACCTCGCCTTGGCCCTCGCTCCCTTGTTGAACTCGTACAGTAACGCCCCACAACTCAGCTGAGACACTGGGATCCATTCAGGATCGGCATAGCCCTTCCACTTGACAAGATATTCTCGGGATCGCTTGGACGTTCGGGTTCGTTTCACCCATCGCACATCCTGAATGCTTTCCACTTCGTACTCGTCGTTCGCATTGTCTGGCTCCCAACTGTCTTCAGGTAGTAATGCCGCGTCAAAATCATCATCGTCTTCAACTTCGACTTCAACTTTGGGCCTTCTAGGGAAGATGGCCCTTGGCTTAAGTCGGCTGATGTGTACCCAAGGGTTCACTCGATATCCCGAGTCTTCAACCTTCAGCTTTACTCGAAAGTCATCTCGAACATCTTCAATCCGGAACGGTCCGTGCCACAAGTGTGCCAATTTCCGGCTCAATCCAGGTTGCACCTTTGGAATATACAACCAAACAGCATCTCCCTTCTCGAAACCAGCTTTTAGGCGGTCAGATAACTCACGCCACTTCCTAGTCTGTTCTTCGGAACGCGCACGTTTTGCCTTTCGCTGAAGTTCCTCTGCACACGCAAGTGCGTAGCTGTAGTCTCTCTGGAACTTCCGCCGCCACTCGTAAGCCGTTCGCTCGGGGAGAGTTGACGGTCTGGGTCCCAGCATGGCGGACACAGTTCCTTGGGCATCCCATCCGTGTACGAGGTAGAACGGTGTGTCCAGGCGGGTTGCATCGAATGATGTGTTCAGGGCGAACATCAGCCTCTCGGCGTGTTCATCCCAATCTGACTGATCTGCCTCCGCAACATACGCCTTGACACTCCGAATGACTGTCTGCACCGAACGTTCTTGCTGACCATTCGCCTGGGGTCGATATGCGAGAGTCGCTCTCTGCTTGCTCCCTATGAGATCTCGGAATCTTGCAAAGACCTCGCTCATAAAGCGAGGATCTTGATCATGCCGAATCACCGAGGAAGCTCCGAATCTCCGAAAGACGGATTCTTCATATGCTTCAGCGACATCTTGAGCCGTTGTCGACGCCATTGGTTTGCACATCACATATCCGGAGAACATGTCTTGGAATAGCAACAGAAACGTATTCCCTCGGACTGACTCTGGTAAATGAGTCACGAAATCCATAGAGACGGCCTCGAAAGGTCGTGTAGGCTCAATGTTGCCTGGTGAAGGACCGGCATTCGGGGGTGACCCCTTGCCGCTAGCACAATCCACGCATTCCTTCACAAATCGTTCCACGTCAGCATACATCCCGGGCCAGTAGAACTCCGAGCGCAGTCTCTCGTGAGTACGGGTGATCCCTTGATGTCCTCCCTGAAAGTCTTCATGCGCATAATGGAGCATGTCTTCTCGGAGTGATTCCGGGACCACTAGCCTGAGCTCGTCTTCGGCGTCGCGCGGTCGGCCTCGGGTTGACCGTGCAAGTCGGTATAATACTCCTCGAACATCCAAAGCGAACAAATCTGCCACCTTCGCGATCTTCTTGAGACGCTTTGGTGAGAAACGTTCTAGATCGTCTTTCAGGAAGGCGATGATATCTGAGAGATACTGGTCTCCTTCCTGATGCACCTTGATCCGTCTCCATCGTTCAGCTTGATACTCAAGGGGTCCCATGGGTGAAGCGGACTCTCTCTCCCTCGTGCGAGCTCTGGATCGGGTAAACGCCGCCAGTACTCGAGCAGCTGAGGGAAGGGGCTCACACTCAGGACCGCAAAGGGTGACGTCTCCTGAGACTCCCATGGTCACGACATTTCGGCTGTCTTTAGGCATTTCCGAATGCGACTTCATTTCTTCATCAGACGTCTTCATAAGCTGCTCTTGAATTCTCGACACAACTTCCAGGTGTTCTCTCTCGGCATCTTCCTCAACCACCCAGGATTTACCCAATGCTAGTGTTTTGGAGGTCAGATAGTCAGCAGCCTGGTTGAATTCTCTTTTAACGTGAACCAGGCGCACACTGTTGAACCTCTTCTTCAACACTTCACATTCAGCTAATCTCCTTTGAAGGTTGGGTTGATTGCAATTGATCAAACCTTGGACTTGTTGTATGACGATTCTCGAATCTCCCACGACCACTAGATCCTGGATTCCTCGATCGCGAGCCATAGCTAAGCCGCGTAACAGTCCGAAATATTCCGCATCGTTCACCGTAACGCCATCCAGAATGTAACCTCGGGCGTCCAGAACCTTCCACTCGGGAAGTTGCCACAACACACAACCACAGCTGCCAATCCTCGTCGACGTCTTCGCAGCTCCATCGAAACTCAGGACCACTCCAGTGTATCTGCTTCAAGCATCTCGATACTGATCACAGGGGGTGCCTTGACACGCCCCTTGGTCGGAATGAGCGATTCCGCAATCTTGTCCAGGTGCTCTCTCGGTGTGATACCTGCACCCAGGATGGCAGCAAGTCCATCTTCATCCCGTTGAACCTTTCGGATCTCGAGGTCATACTGCGACAAGGCAACGCCCCAAGGAACCAAGTGTCCATCGGCAGTCTTGGACTTGATTACCCACTTCAGCACCGAGTGTCTGGTGTAAACCACGAGGGGACATCCCTCGATCAGGGTCTTGAACACATGGAGAACTCGAATCACCGCTAATACTTCTTTCTCGGCAATGTGATAGCGGAGTTCTGCGTCATTCAGGACGCGCCCCGTGAACCGAACTGGTTGGATGATACCATCATGCTCTTGTCCTAGAACAGCACAGGCTGCCCACTGATTGGCATGAGGAATGATGACAAAAGGCTTGGTCCGATCCGGATGCCTGAGCAGTGGCGTAGACACAATCTTCTGCTTCAGAATGTCGAACGCCTCCTTGGCTCGAGATAAGCCTCTCCCAGCTCGTACTTGCTCATCTGACAGTTCGTAGAGGGCTGCAGCCACTACTGGGAAGTCTTCAATGAACTTGTGGTAATAGTTGAGGCTGCCTAGAAATGACTGTACGCCTTTCAGGGTAGACGGAAACGGTAGATCTTGGATGCCTTTCACAATTTTCGGGATAGCGCGAATACCTTCTGCTCCAATTTCATGTGACAGGTAAGGTATTTTGCGCTTTCCGAATTCACTCTTAGGCAAGCTAACCGAAATATTCCAGTACCGCAAACGATAGAGTAAAGCATCCAAGTCTTCACACAGTTCATCCCAAGTGCTAGCACCATGAGCTATATCGTCGATGTAAGAGCTGCGCCCCAACACGGGACCCATCTGGGATGGCGCGGGAATATTGCGCCTGAAAACAGTCATCCGTTCCGTCAATGCCGTCTGATGGCGATCCACCTTGGACTCTTCTGGCCTTTGCGGTTCCAACTTCAAGTAATCGAGAACATCTTGATCCACAAGCACCTCTTCTTCAGGTGGCAATCTCACAAATCCCCACAGGCAATTGTTGATCATGTGTTGATAGACCAACGGAGCATTCTTCAGCCCGAAAGGCATTCGGACCCATTGAAAATGTCCGAATGGACACACAAACGCAGAAATCAGCTTAGCGCGTTCAGTCATTCGAACTGCCCAAAAACCACTTGCCATATCCAGGCTCATAAACCACATCGCGCCCTCAAAACCGGTCAACAGGTCGTCGATCAGCGGGAGGGGGTAGTTAGAAAGCCGAATGAAAATTCACCACTCGATAGTCAATGCACATTCGAATGTCAATCCCGTTCTTCTTCAGGACGATCACGATCGGAGAAGCCCAAGGGGACTCCGAGTGTTCAATCAACTTGGTCTCCAGGAGCTTCTTGAGTAGCTCATACACCTTGATGGCAACTTGAGGTGCAACCGGTCTAGGACGCTGAGCCACAGGCTTCGCATCCCCGACATCCAAGTCGCAAACCACACCTCGAGCTGGAGCAGGAGCCGCGTTACCATCCCCTAGGAAGATACTGCGATGACGTTTCAAGATCTCCTTGAGTTGACGCTCCTGAACTTCAGTAGTTACTCCAGGTTCACCAACATCAGCCTTCGAGATATCGCATCTTGGACTGAGATCTTGCAACTCGGGTAACATCGCCAACTGATCCTTCAACTGCGACATCATATCACTTCCTTCGTGGATATAAACTGCGGGCTCCTGTTCGAGCTCTTCAGCGCTCACTCGCATACACCGGATGTAATCCTCTTCCAGTCGCTCCAAAGGAGTACTCGAATGATCCATTGTAGATACCACCGGCTTCTCGCCCTTTTGCGACACACACTCGGGTTCACTTCCATTCACACATTCCGAAATTACGGTCATTGGCCGCTTATGCAGTCGGACTACTCGGACTTCATCGTCTTGGCCTGAGGTCTCATCAACATCTTCGCAGGCCACTGATAGGGACGCTTCGGGACCGAAGGCGGAGCAGTGTCCCGAAGGGCCTGCTCATAACGTTCCTTCCGCATCCTAGCTTGCGTAGACAGAGTACTCTCGTAAATGAGATGTTGCCATTCCTGATACCTTCGTACTCCAGGTCGCACAAAACGCCCTGCTCTTGGAAAGCAACCATACTCCACTATTCGAGCAACGGGTGTAGACGAATCTATCCAGAGATCCTTGTCGGAAATATTCACCACTTTTACGGCTACTGCCCACGACTTAGCGCCATACAGAACTTGAGTTACCCACTGATCACCCCTGCTAGCCCATACCACATCTCGGAGTGGCTGACATTCACCATACCGGATCTTCACATTCACGTGTTCTCCAGGGCGTAGATGCACGTCCTGCAACGGGGTGATCGGGATGTTCCGCTCACGGTGTTTCCGAACCATGTAACCATACATCAAAACGGACTCCTCATCGGGGAGTGCCACCGTTCCTTCGCGGATGCATAACCGTACTCCAGCACTGTACATGAAATCCATTCCCAAAAGCACATCGACTCCTTCTCCGATGTTGGTTACCCAAACATCCAGGATGTAGACGACACGTCTTCCCAAAGTGACCTTGATCTGCGTACTTGCAGTGATGTAAGTCGGGACGCCTCCTAGGCCGGACACCTTGATTCGCTTCTGCGAGTTTAACTTGAGCTTGAGTCTACGCGCAAGATCCAAACTGATCATACTCACAGTCGCTCCGGTATCCAACAGTATTTGCGTCCTGAAATCGTTCACCGCACCGTGAACCGTAGCAACCTGCTGCTTGTCCTCCTTCTCATCATGATGTGCCCACCATCCGTACCGTTCCCCGAAATTCAGCTTGAATTGAGCTGGTCCTTCAGGTTCGGCCGGGAGTGGAGGCCTCGAATACCAAGTACGAGTACACTCCAAAGGCACAGGTTCATGGTCAATCAGGGAGGTCATACATTGTAGATTATCTTGGTTCTGGTTCCGCAATTCGGGGCCAACATAAGCTAACACACACAATTCTGAGGGTCTTCTCAGCCCGACGCGTACCGAATCCCCATTCGGCGGGCTTAGTAGTTTAACTGCGCTCCCTCAGAATCGCCCTTGCCATTCAGGATATCCTCCCGAATGTGGCTTGGAAGGTCAGCTAGGCCTCCTTGCTGCAGCAATTTCTTGATCTCTTGGAAAGCTCTCCAGTCTTCGCATCTTCCATCGTGAATTTGGTCACATTTCAGGCATGCTTTCGTCTCACACCTTTGCGTTGGATGTCCATGCCTCTGACAACGGTCACAAACCATAACAGCCCAGCAATTCTCCGGTCGATGTCCCCACTTCTTACAATTCTCACAAAACTCCATGCGGTCTGGGTTGTTCGGCCGAAAACCTGGCTGCTGAGGTTGCCTTGGTGGTGGTGGTCTTGGTCCAGCTGCTGGATCTCTGGGCTTCCACCCCACACTGTTCATCACACGATAGACCTCGTGAATAAGGTCTTCCCGGGTTAACAATCTGGCATCCGGGTTGCCATCTCGCAGGACGTCCTGAACGCACGTACTCAGCGCAGCTAAGTCTGCCCTTTCGTCGTCTTCGAACGTCACTTGAGTGTCGGAGCCTTGGGTTTCGTCGTCCTGGGCTACGTAGGCCCGATTCGGGCGATTCATCCTTGGCCCATTCCGAGCAACGTTGTCTGCTCTGAAATCACGGGGCTGCGCCCCTCGACCAGAATGCACTCCACTCGGGTTCACTTCCTCTTGCTGCTTCAGAACATACTCCAGGTCAGAGACCTTTCTGAAACGCTGACTCTGCAGAGTTGTCTTGAGCGTCACATCCGTGAGGTTCTTGATGAATCGCTTGATATGTTGCTCACGTCGGCGCTCAGACTTCCGGAAACGCACGTCCGCGCGTTCAGCCGCCAAATTCAGGCGATACAGGAAAGCCAATGCGGTCTCGTCCTTGAACTGCTTCATTGTGTAGTACTTCTCAGACTCTGACACCCTTGACTTGCAGTATTCACGCTTGAACTCCTTGGACAATCGACTCCATTCCGAACGCACATGTTTCGAGAGCTGTCCGTACCAATTTCGGACTGCGGGCGACATCTTCGTCTTGAGCTCGTAGACCTTCATCTGATCCGTCCAGCCTCCTTGCACAGTCACGTTTAGGAATCGCTCCCACCAGCGACGGCGCGCAGACAACGACAGCTTCTCATCGAAGTCTTCTAGCGTATTAGTAAACGTCCTCAGCGTCACTACCGAGCCTCCTTGGGTCATCGCAGCAGTTGTCGTGTAGGCAGGCACCTCGTCCGACGAGCTAGAGTCGCTTGAGCTGTAGCCTTCGTCGCTTGACTCTCCGCCAGAACTAGCCCCTGAAGGATCTCCATCTTGACGTGAATGCTTCTTGTTCGAGTCCTTCTTGGCGGGCTTCTTGGCGTCCGTCTTCTCTGGTGCAACAGGCTTAGTCTCTCGCACCTGAGACTTCGGTCGGGATACACTCGACGACTTTGCCCCGGGCGTCTGCTCAGACTTGACTGCTTCGTCTTCCTTTGCATACTTTGTTCCAGTCAGACTCTGAAGAGTCAACGGAGCTGTTCTGCTGGAAGGTCGCTGTCGCACTTGATGTCCCGTCTTTCACTTGCGTGTCCCTTGATTGCGTTACCCGGGAGTGGGTACATAGTCACACGCGTGGGTTCAGACTTGACTTGAGTTGCTGAATCAGATCCATATGTTGCACGAGTGTCTTGAGCTTGAGGATGTGTTGCGGGAGTGTTGCGCGAGCGCATTCCTTGCACGTTCTGCAGATCTCGGATAGTCTCCTGATCCCTGTTGCGCGCCTCCTCCAGAGAGTGAATCTTCTGCTGGAAGGCTTCCAATTGTGCACTCAGGGTCTTCTGCACGTCGGCCACCCAAGCAACCTTCTCCGCTTCGGCCTTCGCTTCACGTTGCTGCCAGCGCTCTTCGAACTCGACTCGCGCGGACTCCAACGCAGTATGTGCGCCTTCGGCGCGAGCCGCATCAACCGTTCGTGGTGACGCAGGTGTCCGGGCAGCTGGAAGCAGGAGCGGGCGGCCTCGGTGGCAGGTTGCTTTGGCTTGGACGGTTGGGAACACTCTGCGAACTCCGTCCTTCCGGTGGACTTCCACGCACAGCTAGCGCCTGGATCGCATGGAAAGCTTGCTGGACCTGTTGCCCTAGGTGAGCCTGATTAGACTCCATTCGCGACAGCAAGTCTTGCGTCGTGCGCATCGTGTTCAACGCAACTTGGGAAGCTCCAGACATGCGAGATCGACTCGTCCTTCCTGAGCGACTCGTCCGTTCCGACTTGATCGACCGGCTTGGTGACCTCCTCGACTTCGACGAGCGCTTAGATGATCGAGTGGATCGCTTGGAACTCCGTCGCTTCCGTTCCTCTGCGCTCGAGTCTGAATCGCTTGACGACTCACTGGGACTCGGCTTCCGGGAGCGTGTGTGACTTCGGGATGTCCTCGACCGATGATCACTCCGAACGCTAGTGCGACCCGACTCCGACATAACGACATCGTCATGGCCCACTATCGCTGGTGACCTCGGGAGGACAGCCTCCGTTACTTGGACACTCACGTTCCCGTCGACTTGCGCAGTGCTGCCTTGAGCAGCGAAAACCATTCGGGTGGGGCAACGAAAGAGTACGGCATGTGAGCCGACGCTGCTCCTCCCATAGACCAGAGTGATGAGGAAGACGACATCTTCCCGGACGACTGCGACTCAACGGGTCCGCTGAGGTTGGACTCTTCGGATCCAGAGGCGGTCGGTCCAAACAACGTTGATCCGTATCCAGAACTCGGCATCGGCGATGCGCTTCGAGTTCCAGACGCTTCACTCGGGATCGCAGTGCTTCGGCTGTCCTGGGCAGACGTCCCGTACGACATGAGAGAACTCATCGACGGAATCGAGGCTGGACGTGGCGGCAGGTGTTGGGGCCGCTTCAGCTCGGGCTCTCCAAGCGACGAACTCGCAGGACTGCGAGTCACTCGGACTCCCGCCTTCTTCAGCCGCTCGACACACTCGCTTCCAAGTAGTCCAGCTTCATAACTCGACATCAATGAATCACCTTCTGCGTCTTCCGGCTTCATGTCTTCCACAGTGTCAGTCAAAGCTCGACATCCAGAGGTGACAGCATTCGCGACGGCACACCCGAGGTGACTTCGCGCCATTCCAGGAGCTCCATCGTTAGCAGATGCTGAAGGTCTTCAGCTACCGCTCGGACTAAACTCCGGTCTACTTGAGACGCATGAACTCGAAACCACTCCGGGATCAGGTTGCGAAACCTGAATCCGACGTCAAAGAACATCGTCTGGAGCACCGCAACGCACTCCTCGGGGACAAGTCCTTCAGGTACACCTCAACCGAAGTGAAGTCGACGACAGCGTTTGGAGCCAGTCTCACGAGGCTCCATTCGGAAATCCACGCTTCCGACCGGCTGGCCATCGACATTCGGGTCGCGACGTACTCGGACGTCCTCACCACTGCCGCATACCACGACTTGAAGTCTGGATTCGGGTGCGGCCACGTGTACTCGATCGTAGGAGACATCACGAATTCCAGAGTAACTTGCTCCCAACGACGAACTTGGTCGGCCACGTACGTCTTCCCCTGGTCCACGCTGAAAGGCGCTTCGCGTTCCACTGGATCTTCGTTCACAGTCAAGTCGATCTCCATTCGGGATCTACTTGGCGACTGGACTTCGGGTGTACTTGTGAAGCTTGGCTTCAACACTTGCAGGTCAGACGGTAGCGACGTCTCCGGTTTCAGGTGCGAGGTCTCTTGCGAGTCCTCAAGCACCACTTCTTCTTGACCGTCGACAACGGGCCTTCCAACTTGATCGTGGGCGTCTCTCCGGAATCATCTTCTCTTCAGTCGTCGTCCACGCTGATCACATCTTCATCCGGCTGGGGCTTCACCAAAACCTCCTCAGCCGGGCACTCAACCACGACGGCGCCTCCCACAGACGCCTGAACGGGTGCATCCGGACGGACACACCCACAACCTCCACGCTCGAATCCGAGCTGGAGTCTCCGCCAGAGCCAACCGGCGCGCTCTCCTTCTGGCCATCTTCGGTGACTTCATCCAGGGGAACATGGTGCGCCCCCTGAATTGTGTCCTCCGAATCCGGCTGCTCTTGAGCGTCCATCGGCTCCGCTGCCTTCTTCTCCTCGCGAGCTGCTCGACGCTTCGCAGCGCTCCGAGCGCGAGCTTCCTTCTCGACAAGTCGA
>VOQZ01001115.1:0-17684 GCA_008079305.1 Phytophthora palmivora | reverse complement strand
AACTTGCGCATTGGGTCTGAGATATGCGTCGAGAAAGTGTTCCTGTATCACCTTTCATGCTCGAGTGCCGAGCTAAGGAGGTGTGCGAGGACGCACGCGTTCCTACCGATAGTTTTTGCAGCGTCTAGCAGTTGGCGAAAACGATTTTTGGATAAGTATTGTCTTGCACTCCGACGTAAAACCCGCATTGGCCAAAATACACCTGCTGACTCGGACCAAATTGCTCGAGAATTCGTTTGGAGGTTCTAAAAATTATCAAGGAAGAAGGAATCGCTGAAATTTATAACGCTGATGAAACAGCAATGAACTATGAATATCTTCCTACTCGTACGTATGATACAAGCACGTAAGAGCCCGCACATTTGGATTCACAATGCTGGTGCTGAAAAAAAAGCGAATGACGGTAATGCTTCTTGCCGATATGCATGGTGTTAAAGTTTGCCTCTAAACAGTATGATTACCCAGAGGACCTCCTTAAACTATTATGACTTGTTTTCTCTATACTTATAGTGGAATGTAGTCTCCTATTCACTGTGTGCACTGCACACTGTGCAGCTCCTATAATCTAATGAACATCACTTCGCCTTTAACGGCTACCAATAACTCCTCTCCTTTCACCTCTCTTCTTCACTACAAGTTAACCTCGCCATACATGGAATTCGAAAGACTCCTTTTGCAGTTTTTAAACAACCATCTTCAAAAGTAAAAGAAACGGAAGAATTCAACCGTTAAAACGCAAAATGGTTTGGACGAACTGTGGCGAAGTGGGTGAACACTTGACCGCCCAAAGTATAGCGCGCCCGAAGAGTGGGGGTGGTCCTTAGAGAAGAACCGACTTTTCGGGTAGTACAGGTCCTGGATCAAGTACTAGACTCGATCCAGGTTGGCGTGTGACCTTGTGCAATCCCTATAGGTGTCGATTAATTCGGCGGACCGGGTTTCACGGGTATTTTGTATTCCTAAGATAGACACACAGAAAATGTAAGAACTTCCAGGTTATACGTATCCTGGGGGTCCTGAATGTGGGTTGAGAGATCACGAGTAAAGACCTTCTTCCCAAAAGATAACCTAAAATAATACAGAGTTTGAATATACAATATGCAGCCTGTCAGTTAGTTAGCACGCCCGAATACAGGTAAATTTCGGGATGCCCTACGCGCACCACCCTCGAAATGCTCGAGGGAAACAATAGAATGTCTTTCCTAAACACACAGTAATCAACAGTCAAATCCTAGGGGTGATCACTACCAAACCTCCTAAGATCGCAGGGAAATGAATATGAAATGCAAGGGGCACTCGGAGTGTCCACTAGCAACTTAGCAAATAAAATAACTGGATCACTCCGAGTGTTCAAGCCCACTGGTCCCCAAGTTAATTCGACTTGAACGTGTTGAGAGTTTTCGCGTAGTTAGCGCGGCCTTGGTCGTCCTCACTCTGGGGCCCTCCTAATGTGAGCGGTCCTCCAGGTAGTCCTTCCTTGACGAGATGTGTTAAAAAGTACGGCGACCTCCCTAGGTTGCCTGTGCGACGAAGATACTTAGGCTTCCCAATATGAAGCGAACTCGAAGACACTTGTGCTTCTCAACGCAAAACAAACTCTGTTTAAAATTATCTTCTACCTCTTTGGCATTCTTAATTCTTCTTCAATCTTGGTAGTCTTGGTACTTCTTTGGCGGTCTTCCTTTACTTCGTGAGGTCACACTCGGGTAGACTTGGTCTCATTATACTTGGAATGTCACGTCGAACTTGGATCTGCATACACTCATCAAAGATGTCTCGGCTCTTCTGAGATCGGCAGCACTGGTCTTGTTCTTGCACGGTGTAATCATCTGATTGCGATACTCTTGGGTCGTACTGTCTTGACTCCGCTTGAATGTCAGTAAACTGACTTCCGGACTGAACTTATCTTCAGCAACTTGAGCTTCGATCTTGTTCTTCGACAGTCGCTTGGCCATTCAGGATGTATTGTCATTCGGGATGTACATTCGGGGTACACGGCATAACTTCGGATGGAGTCTTCATATCCGGTAGGCGATCGAACTTTCAGGATGAGGGAGACAGTCTTGGGGTTTACATGTATAGGTAGGGTCGTAATTGTGGAAACCTTGGAGTTTCAGGGTGTTCTTGGGTGATGTTCGGCTCCGTCAAGGTAGGCTGCTCCTCGGGATACGTTCTCCGAGGGCACTTGCTTCCTTCTCGTGGATACCTGCCGTCAAGGAGTCGGCGGTCGGACTGAGCGTCGGTAATGCATCCTGAATGTGGTACCCATTCAGGGCGTACGCTTCCAACCTGTGAGCCTCTCCGTAACCGAACATCTGCATCCCCAAAGTCCAAACCATCAAGTCGCCCAGGAGTCCCATTCAATACCCATCTCGAAAACCATCATCTCTTGTCCGAATCAGTGTGCGGGTTGTCCCGGCTGGGCAGCTGCGGGTGTGCCTAGAAAATTCAGAGGCACATCGTCACAACCGCCCCTCGGATACACGGTCTTTCACTGAGGAAATTACCATCGAAGTGACAGAACATGAGCCGACCAAACGAACGCAGCTATCCCGGGCGACCAGACATCCCGAATTGCAAAACCGTTAGGCGATTACCCCAGATCGGGTCTTTTCTGCGCCCCGTCTACTATCCAACTGTCGTACCCAATTCAGAGTGGCAACCAAGATTCCACTCACAACGAGAACTTCCAACGATCAAGCAACTGATGAGCGAGACACCAAGCAACTCCGGAGACCGGGCACCAACTAGCGGTTCGCCTCCCTCAGCGTCAGCGCCACTCCCTAGTGCCCAGCTTGAAAAGGCGGGTGCTCAGGATGCAGGCCCTACTGAGAGCGACCGTGGTGCAACTTCCGGCTCTGGCTTGGAGTCCTCGGCTGACAAGCGCGGTGAGACGGCTCAAGAGACTTCCCAGGAGGCGGTGGAAACACCACAAGTCCCGGAACGCAAGCATGCAAAGGCGCCGAAGAGCCGAAGCTCTAGCGCGGCAAAATCCACAGGAAAAAGGAGCAGGAGCGGCTCCAAAGAGCGCTCCGGCAACAAGAAAAAGCGGAGCTCGAGCAAGGATCGCTCAGGTTCAAGCACGGCGACTGCTTCCGATGGCAACTCGCCTCCAGACGTGGCTCCGACGTCCACGGGTGCTCCACCAGTGGCGGACAAGGCTCAGGACCTAATCCAACGCGCACTTCGGCCGTTGTTGGCTAAGGTCTTTGAGAAAGACGACATGGACAAGCTGGATGCTCTGGCAGACGCTGCGGTCAAGGCACGCCCCGCACTGGAAGGTCAAGTCCCTCCGACACGAGTTGCTGCGCCTCCCTCTCATCTTCCTAGTCCGAACACGATGTTCGTGGGAGTTCCAGCGACAACTGCAGACCTGTCCAACGGGAGTCTTCTCCGTGGTGGCTATGGTGGAGTCGAGTGCCTTCTGGGGGTGGAATCACTTTCGGAAGAGGACGTACAGTTCCTCGCCAAGCTATTGAGTCCGGATGCCGACATCCGTCGCGAAATACTGACTCCTCTAGCGGATACGTTGGAACCTGACTCTTATGAGTTCCTCTTGGCGCTGAAGAGCATCTCAACCAAGCGGGAGACGGCTTCTCTTCTGCGTCACTATGGCGCTCAAGATCTGGCTCGTAAAGTATTCGGGATGACAACTCTCATGAAACGTCTCCTGGACAAGTATCGCACTTTGGAGGCTTCTACCCAGCGTTCGAGCTCTCAAGCAACTCGGCGTGCTTTGAAGGATTTCGAAGAGGTCCGCCAAGTTCGTGCGGACTACTCGCTACTCCAAAAGTATTGGCACCAAGAGGCTGAGCTCGCCAAGGGTTATATCATCTCTGAGTTGGAAAAGCACAGTCGCGATTACAAACGCGAGGCTCAGGAACATGAGCGTCAAGAACGTGCACTCCAAACACGCATCACGCGTCTGGAGAGCGACAATGACGAACTGCAGAAGGTCATTCACGATTTGGAGAATCGCCTGAAGGCGTCAACCTTGGATCCGCCCAAGCTAATGAATTTCCTCCATCGTCATGACACTCGGGTAGATGGCAACTGGCCTCGCCTGAAAGCACTTTTGGAGAAGTTCCGTGATCACCAGGATCCTCCTGAGGCCTGGAAGACTCAAATTTTCGTCAACACTTTGGATGATCCCACCTTACGGCCCGAGCCGTATGTGTTCGCGGATGAGAACGACGACTCCGAGGAAAAACAAGATCCTGGAGACTCGAGACCTCGTTCAGGCTCGAAAGATGATCCCGTTGACTTTTCTGAGGATCCTCCAAGTCCACTGTCGTCGTCACTTTTCGAGAACACCAAGTCTTCGGGTCATTCAGCAGTTGCTTCTGATCTTCAGAACGTTCAGTGGCGCCCCACGTCCTACACTCCGAATGGTGAACCAGCTTGGACACCGTCGCTTCGCCACTCCTGGACGTGAGTGCGGTGTGTGCATCTCTGGATGGTCCCATAGTTTGGGACAAACTGCGCACAGACGTCCAAGTTCTCATGCGTTCTGGTTTAACACTGGATCAGGCGGAGGACTTAATTCGGAGTGGTCAAGCGATACATTCTCGGATTCCTTCTAGGATGCTTTCCGTGATGTTGTCTCGGATGATGTACTGGAAACGCTTGGATGACACTCCCTGGACTAAGTTTGTCCCGAGCTGGTGTTATAAGAACGCTGAATCTCGTCTGGAAGCGGACTTGGAAACGGGAAACATCCCTTCTCGTTGGCCACCATTGTCCAAGCAAGTTCACATGGACGACGAAGAGATCCACAAGGCTCTCTTCGAAAGTGACGGAGATGACAATGAAGATGACTCTCGTGACGCACCCTTACTCCCAAGAAAGTGAATCCTGTTTCGCCACGCCGTACAACACCTCCTAGGGAGGCCAAGCGTCGCTCGAGTGTGGACACGTCTGCTTCGGAGCCAGATACAAGTGCTGAGCTCAAGGACAACGAAGATTCGTCTTCCAAGGTCACAGCGGCTTCGTCTTCCCGAAAATCACGTCCGGCACAAGAGCGCAAGCAGTCACAGCTCGCTCGGAAGGATTACAAGGAGCTTCTCCCAATGGAACGTCGACTGATTGAGACTCCTCGCCCCGGAGTGAATTCGTGGAGACACTACGGCATCTTGGTGAAATTCGCCCCTGGAACTACGAACGCTTTGGAGCAATCGTATGGGTTCCCAGACTACGCCCCAAATCTCTCCAAGCCCGCTGAGGCTGAACAAAATCGACTCCGTTGGAAGCCTGCCGACTTCATGGTGTTCTGGGAGACAAAGCCCTGGGACAAGATGTTTCAGGAACGCTCCAAGTATCTCGCTTTGCACACTCGGACGCAACTCTCGAAGGTTTCACGTGACGCTCTGGATGAGATTGTGGAGTTCATGTCGGATCACCGTCGTGCTTTCTGGTGGATCGGTCATTGGATCTTCATAGATCAGAACTTGGATGACTACTCCAGCAATCTCGCTAAGGAGCGGAAAACCGAGTGCGACCAAGTCAAGAAGTCGTACAAGCGACTGGTCAACAAGTGGGTGGACAAAGGCATGAGAGAGTCACTCCTGGAGGAACCTGGAGTATGGACTTATCCCTCGAAGTGCTGTCACTGGATCCTTATGGACCCATCCTACAAGACCATCACTGGAACTCCTCACTCTCTGGAAGAACAGGCGAAGCTTCTGGATCAGCGAGAACCCAGCCGCGTGCAATGGAACACGTGTCAGTCCGACGCGGATCGCGTCAAGGACCTTCCTCAAGCGACTCGCGACAAGTTACTCCCAGTGGAGCACCGCAAGCGTCACCTGGTCACGTTGGCTGATTTCGACTGATTTTCAAGGTCGCCACAACGCTCCCAACCCGAGTCGTCTGCATGTTGCATCTTAACACCACAGCTAATCCATTTCGAAACGTAACTTTCTTGTTTGCTTTCTTTCATCATCATCATCATAGTCAATTCACACTTCATAGATTCAGGAACCAAAATCCACATTCAGGTATCATCTCATCATGGCATCCCGAAATTCATCTTCACTTCATCAACAGTTTCAAAACAATTCTTTCACTTCACACGGCGACGATCTGGGTCGTTCTGATTGCGTTCTCGTAGGGTGCCTAGGCCCGCGGGTGATCATCCCCAGCTTGCATAGCTTGGAACCTCGCCTTGGCCCTCGCTCCCTTGTTGAACTCGTACAGTAACGCCCCACAACTCAGCTGAGACACTGGGATCCACTCAGGATCGGCATAGCCCTTCCACTTGACAAGATATTCTCGGGATCGCTTGGACGTTCGGGTTCGTTTCACCCATCGCACATCCTGAATGCTCTCCACTTCGTACTCGTCGTTCGCATTGTCTGGCTCCCAACTGTCTTCAGGTAGTAATGCCGCATCAAAATCATCATCGTCTTCAACTTCGACTTCAACTTTGGGCCTTCTAGGGAAGATGGCCCTTGGCTTAAGTCGGCTGATGTGTACCCAAGGGTTCACTCGATATCCCGAGTCTTCAACCTTCAGCTTTACTCGAAAGTCATCTCGAACATCTTCAATCCGGAACGGTCCGTGCCACAAGTGTGCCAATTTCCGGCTCAATCCAGGTTGCACCTTTGGAATATACAACCAAACAGCATCTCCCTTCTCGAAACCAGCTTTTAGGCGGTCAGATAACTCACGCCACTTCCTAGTCTGTTCTTCGGAACGCGCACGTTTTGCCTTTCGCTGAAGTTCCTCTGCACACGCAAGTGCGTAGCTGTAGTCTCTCTGGAACTTCCGCCGCCACTCGTAAGCCGTTCGCTCGGGGAGAGTTGACGGTCTGGGTCCCAGCATTGCGGACACAGTTCCTTGGGCATCCCATCCGTGTACGAGGTAGAACGGTGTGTCCAGGCGGGTTGCATCGAATGATGTGTTCAGGGCGAACATCAGCCTCTCGGCGTGTTCATCCCAATCTGACTGATCTGCCTCCGCAACATACGCCTTGACACTCCGAATGACTGTCTGCACCGAACGTTCTTGCTGACCATTCGCCTGGGGTCGATATGCGAGAGTCGCTCTCTGCTTGCTCCCTATGAGATCTCGGAATCTTGCAAAGACCTCGCTCATAAAGCGAGGATCTTGATCATGCCGAATCACCGAGGAAGCTCCGAATCTCCGAAAGACGGATTCTTCATATGCTTCAGCGACATCTTGAGCCGTTGTCGACGCCATTGGTTTGCACATCACATATCCGGAGAACATGTCTTGGAATAGCAACAGAAACGTATTCCCTCGGACTGACTCTGGTAAATGAGTCACGAAATCCATAGAGACGGCCTCGAAAGGTCGTGTAGGCTCAATGTTGCCTGGTGAAGGACCGGCATTCGGGGGTGACCCCTTGCCGCTAGCACAATCCACGCATTCCTTCACAAATCGTTCCACGTCAGCATACATCCCGGGCCAGTAGAACTCCGAGCGCAGTCTCTCGTGAGTACGGGTGATCCCTTGATGTCCTCCCTGAAAGTCTTCATGCGCATAATGGAGCATGTCTTCTCGGAGTGATTCCGGGACCACTAGCCTGAGCTCGTCTTCGGCGTCGCGCGGTCGGCCTCGGGTTGACCGTGCAAGTCGGTATAATACTCCTCGAACATCCAAAGCGAACAAATCTGCCACCTTCGCGATCTTCTTGAGACGCTTTGGTGAGAAACGTTCTAGATCGTCTTTCAGGAAGGCGATGATATCTGAGAGATACTGGTCTCCTTCCTGATGCACCTTGATCCGTCTCCATCGTTCAGCTTGATACTCAAGGGGTCCCATGGGTGAAGCGGACTCTCTCTCCCTCGTGCGAGCTCTGGATCGGGTAAACGCCGCCAGTACTCGAGCAGCTGAGGGAAGGGGCTCACACTCAGGACCGCAAAGGGTGACGTCTCCTGAGACTCCCATGGTCACGACATTTCGGCTGTCTTTAGGCATTTCCGAATGCGACTTCATTTCTTCATCAGACGTCTTCATAAGCTGCTCTTGAATTCTCGACACAACTTCCAGGTGTTCTCTTTCGGCATCTTCCTCAACCACCCAGGATTTACCCAGTGCTAGTGTTTTGGAGGTCAGATAGTCAGCAGCCTGGTTGAATTCTCTTTTAACGTGAACCAGGCGCACACTGTTGAACCTCTTCTTCAACACTTCACATTCAGCTAATCTCCTTTGAAGGTTGGGTTGATTGCAATTGATCAAACCTTGGACTTGTTGTATGACGATTCTCGAATCTCCCACGACCACTAGATCCTGGATTCCTCGATCACGAGCCATAGCTAAGCCGCGTAACAGTCCGAAATATTCCGCATCGTTCACCGTAACGCCATCCAGAATGTAACCTCGGGCGTCCAGAACCTTCCACTCGGGAAGTTGCCACAGCACACAACCACAGCTGCCAATCCTCGTCGACGTCTTCGCAGCTCCATCGAAACTCAGGACCACTCCAGTGTAGTTGCTTCAAGCATCTCGATACTGATCACAGGGGGTGCCTTGACACGCCCCTTGGTCGGAATGAGCGATTCCGCAATCTTGTCCAGGTGCTCTCTCGGTGTGATACCTGCACCCAGGATGGCAGCAAGTCCATCTTCATCCCGTTGAACCTTTCGGATCTCGAGGTCATACTGCGACAAGGCAACGCCCCAAGGAACCAAGCGTCCATCGGCGGTCTTGGACTTGATTACCCACTTCAGCACTGAGTGTCTGGTATAAACCACGAGGGGACATCCTTCGATCAGGGTCTTGAACACATGGAGAACTCGAATCACCGCTAATACTTCTTTCTCGGCAATGTGATAGCGGAGTTCTGCGTCATTCAGGACGCGCCCCGTGAACCGAACTGGTTGGATGATACCATCATGCTCTTGTCCTAGAACAGCACAGGCTGCCCACTGATTGGCATGAGGAATGATGACAAAAGGCTTGGTCCGATCGGATGCCTGAGCAGTGGCGTAGACACAATCTTCTGCTTCAGAATGTCGAACGCCTCCTTGGCTCGAGATAAGCCTCTCCCAGCTCGTACTTGCTCATCTGACAGTTCGTAGAGGGCTGCAGCCACTACTGGGAAGTCTTCAATGAACTTGTGGTAATAGTTGAGGCTGCCTAGAAATGACTGTACGCCTTTCAGGGTAGACGGAAACGGTAGATCTTGGATGCCTTTCACAATTTTCGGGATAGCGCGAATACCTTCTGCTCCAATTTCATGTGACAGGTAAGGTATTTTGCGCTTTCCGAATTCACTCTTAGGCAAGCTAACCGAAATATTCCAGTACCGCAAACGATAGAGTAAAGCATCCAAGTCTTCACACAGTTCATCCCAAGTGCTAGCACCATGAGCTATATCGTCGATGTAAGAGCTGCGCCCCAACACGGGACCCATCTGGGATGGCGCGGGAATATTGCGCCTGAAAACAGTCATCCGTTCCGTCAATGCCGTCTGATGGCGATCCACCTTGGACTCTTCTGGCCTTTGCGGTTCCAACTTCAAGTAGTCGAGAACATCTTGATCCACAAGCACCTCTTCTTCAGGTGGCAATCTCACGAATCCCCACAGGCAATTGTTGATCATGTGTTGATAGACCAACGGAGCATTCTTCAGCCCGAAAGGCATTCGGACCCATTGAAAATGTCCGAATGGACACACAAACGCAGAAATCAGCTTAGCGCGTTCAGTCATTCGGACTGCCCAAAAACCACTTGCCATATCCAGGCTCATAAACCACATCGCGCCCTCAAAACCGGTCAACAGGTCGTCGATCAGCGGGAGGGGGTAGTTAGAAAGCCGAATGAAACTGTTCACCACTCGATAGTCAATGCACATTCGAATGTCAATCCCGTTCTTCTTCAGGACGATCACGATCGGAGAAGCCCAAGGGGACTCCGAGTGTTCAATCAACTTGGTCTCCAGGAGCTTCTTGAGTAGCTCATACACCTTGATGGCAACTTGAGGTGCAACCGGTCTAGGACGCTGAGCCACAGGCTTCGCATCCCCGACATCCAAGTCGCAAACCACACCTCGAGCTGGAGCAGGAGCCGCGTTACCATCCCCTAGGAAGATACTGCGATGACGTTTCAAGATCTCCTTGAGTTGACGCTCCTGAACTTCAGTAGTTACTCCAGGTTCACCAACATCAGCCTTCGAGATATCGCATCTTGGACTGAGATCTTGCAACTCGGGTAACATCGCCAACTGATCCTTCAACTGCGACATCATATCACTTCCTTCGTGGATATAAACTGCGGGCTCCTGTTCGAGCTCTTCAGCGTTCACTCGCATACACCGGATGTAATCCTCTTCCAGTCGCTCCAAAGGAGTACTCGAATGATCCATTGTAGATACCACCGGCTTCTCGCCCTTTTGCGACACACACTCAGGTTCACTTCCATCTGCACATTCCGAAATTACGGTCATTGGCCGCTTATGCAGTCGGACTACTCGGACTTCATCGTCCTTGGCCTGAGGTCTCATCAACATCTTCGCAGGCCACTGATAGGGACGCTTCGGGACCGAAGGCGGAGCAGTGTCCCGAAGGGCCTGCTCATAACGTTCCTTCCGCATCCTAGCTTGCGTAGACAGAGTACTCTCGTAAATGAGATGTTGCCATTCCTGATACCTTCGTACTCCAGGTCGCACAAAACGCCCTGCTCTTGGAAAGCAACCATACTCCACTATTCGAGCAACGGGTGTAGACGAATCTATCCAGAGATCCTTGTCGGAAATATTCACCACTTTTACGGCTACTGCCCACGACTTAGCGCCATACAGAACTTGAGTTACCCACTGATCACCCCTGCTAGCCCATACCACATCTCGGAGTGGCTGACATTCACCATACCGGATCTTCACATTCACGTGTTCTCCAGGGCGTAGATGCACGTCCTGCAACGGGGTGATCGGGATGTTCCGCTCACGGTGTTTCCGAACCATGTAACCATACATCAAAACGGACTCCTCATCGGGGAGTGCCACCGTTCCTTCGCGGATGCATAACCGTACTCCAGCACTGTACATGAAATCCATTCCCAAAAGCACATCGACTCCTTCTCCGATGTTGGTTACCCAAACATCCAGGATGTAGACGACACGTCTTCCCAAAGTGACCTTGATCTGCGTACTTGCAGTGATGTAAGTCGGGACGCCTCCTAGGCCGGACACCTTGATTCGCTTCTGCGAGTTTAACTTGAGCTTGAGTCTACGCGCAAGATCCAAACTGATCATACTCACAGTCGCTCCGGTATCCAACAGTATTTGCGTCCTGAAATCGTTCACCGCACCGTGAACCGTAGCAACCTGCTGCTTGTCCTCCTTCTCATCATGATGTGCCCACCATCCGTACCGTTCTCCGAAATTCAGCTTGAATTGAGCTGGTCCTTCAGGTTCGGCCGGGAGTGGAGGCCTCGAATACCAAGTACGAGTACACTCCAAAGGCACAGGTTCATGGTCAATCAGGGAGGTCATACATTGTAGATTATCTTGGTTCTGGTTCCGCAATTCGGGGCCAACATAAGCTAACACACACAATTCTGAGGGTCTTCTCAGCCCGACGCGTACCGAATCCCCATTCGGCGGGCTTAGTAGTTTAACTGCGCTCCCTCAGAATCGCCCTTGCCATTCAGGATGTCCTCCCGAATGTGGCTTGGAAGGTCAGCTAGGCCTCCTTGCTGCAGCAATTTCTTGATCTCTTGGAAAGCTCTCCAGTCTTCGCATCTTCCATCGTGAATTTGGTCACATTTCAGGCATGCTTTCGTCTCACACCTTTGCGTTGGATGTCCATGCCTCTGACAACGGTCACAAACCATAACAGCCCAGCAATTCTCCGGTCGATGTCCCCACTTCTTACAATTCTCACAAAACTCCATGCGGTCTGGGTTGTTCGGCCGAAAACTTGGCTGCTGAGGTTGCCTTGGTGGTGGTGGTCTTGGTCCAGCTGCTGGATCTCTGGGCTTCCACCCCACACTGTTCATCACACGATAGACCTCGTGAATAAGGTCTTCCCGGGTTAACAATCTGGCATCCGGGTTGCCATCTCGCAGGACGTCCTGAACGCACGTACTCAGCGCAGCTAAGTCTGCCCTTTCGTCGTCTTCGAACGTCACTTGAGTGTCGGAGCCTTGGGTTTCGTCGTCCTGGGCTACGTAGGCCCGATTCGGGCGATTCATCCTTGGCCCATTCCGAGCAACGTTGTCTGCTCTGAAATCACGGGGCTGCGCCCCTCGACCAGAATGCACTCCACTCGGGTTCACTTCCTCTTGCTGCTTCAGAACATACTCCAGGTCAGAGACCTTTCTGAAACGCTGACTCTGCAGAGTTGTCTTGAGCGTCACATCCGTGAGGTTCTTGATGAATCGCTTGATATGTTGCTCACGTCGGCGCTCAGACTTCCGGAAACGCACGTCCGCGCGTTCAGCCGCCAAATTCAGGCGATACAGGAAAGCCAATGCGGTCTCGTCCTTGAACTGCTTCATTGTGTAGTACTTCTCAGACTCTGACACCCTTGACTTGCAGTATTCACGCTTGAACTCCTTGGACAATCGACTCCATTCCGAACGCACATGTTTCGAGAGCTGTCCGTACCAATTTCGGACTGCGGGCGACATCTTCGTCTTGAGCTCGTAGACCTTCATCTGATCCGTCCAGCCTCCTTGCACAGTCACGTTTAGGAATCGCTCCCACCAGCGACGGCGCGCAGACAACGACAGCTTCTCATCGAAGTCTTCTAGCGTATTAGTAAACGTCCTCAGCGTCACTACCGAGCCTCCTTGGGTCATCGCAGCAGTTGTCGTGTAGGCAGGCACCTCGTCCGACGAGCTAGAGTCGCTTGAGCTGTAGCCTTCGTCGCTTGACTCTCCGCCAGAACTAGCCCCTGAAGGATCTCCATCTTGACGTGAATGCTTCTGTTCGAGTCCTTCTTGGCGGGCTTCTTGGCGTCCGTCTTCTCTGGTGCAACAGGCTTAGTCTCTCGCACCTGAGACTTCGGTCGGGATGCACTCGACGACTTTGCCCCGGGCGTCTGCTCAGACTTGACTGCTTCGTCTTCCTTTGCATACTTTGTTCCAGTCAGACTCTGAAGAGTCAACTGGAGCTGTTCTGCTGGAAGGTCGCTGTCGCACTTGATGTCCCGTCTTTCACTTGCGTGTCCCTTGATTGCGTTACCCGGGAGTGGGTACATAGTCACACGCGTGGGTTCAGACTTGACTTGAGTTGCTGAATCAGATCCATATGTTGCACGAGTGTCTTGAGCTTGAGGATGTGTTGCGGGAGTGTTGCGCGAGCGCATTCCTTGCACGTTCTGCAGATCTCGGATAGTCTCCTGATCCCTGTTGCGCGCCTCCTCCAGAGAGTGAATCTTCTGCTGGAAGGCTTCCAATTGTGCACTCAGGGTCTTCTGCACGTCGGCCACCCAAGCAACCTTCTCCGCTTCGGCCTTCGCTTCACGTTGCTGCCAGCGCTCTTCGAACTCGACTCGCGCGGACTCCAACGCAGTATGTGCGCCTTCGGCGCGAGCCGCATCAACCGTTCGTGGTGACGCAGGTGTCCGGGCAGCTGGAACAGGAGCGGGCGGCCTCGGTGGCAGGTCGCTTTGGCTTGGACGGTTGGGAACACTCTGCGAACTCCGTCCTTCCGGTGGACTTCCACGCACAGCTAGCGCCTGGATCGCATGGAAGGCTTGCTGGACCTGTTGCCCTAGGTGAGCCTGGTTAGACTCCATTCGCGACAGCAAGTCTTGCGTCGTGCGCATCGTGTTCAACGCAACTTGGGAAGCTCCAGACATGCGAGATCGACTCGTCCTTCCTGAGCGACTCGTCCGTTCCGACTTGATCGACCGGCTTGGTGACCTCCTCGACTTCGACGAGCGCTTAGATGATCGAGTGGATCGCTTGGAACTCCGTCGCTTCCGTTCCTCTGCGCTCGAGTCTGAATCGCTTGACGACTCACTGGGACTCGGCTTCCGGGAGCGTGTGTGACTTCGGGATGTCCTCGACCGATGATCACTCCGAACGCTAGTGCGACCCGACTCCGACATAACGACATCGTCATGGCCCACTATCGCTGGTGACCTCGGGAGGACAGCCTCCGTTACTTGGACACTCACGTTCCCGTCGACTTGCGCAGTGCTGCCTTGAGCAGCGAAAACCATTCCGGGTGGGGCAACGAAAGAGTACGGCATGTGAGCCGACGCTGCTCCTCCCATAGACCAGAGTGATGAGGAAGACGACATCTTCCCGGACGACTGCGACTCAACGGGTCCGCTGAGGTTGGACTCTTCGGATCCAGAGGCGGTCGGTCCAAACAACGTTGATCCGTATCCAGAACTCGGCATCGGCGATGCGCTTCGAGTTCCAGACACTTCACTCGGGATCGCAGTGCTTCGGCTGTCCTGAGCAGACGTCCCGTACGACATGAGAGAACTCATCGACGGAATCGAGGCTGGACGTGGCGGCAGGTGTTGGGGCCGCTTCAGCTCGGGCTCTCCAAGCGACGAACTCGCAGGACTGCGAGTCACTCGGACTCCCGCCTTCTTCAGCCGCTCGACACACTCGCTTCCAAGTAGTCCAGCTTCATAACTCGACATCAATGAATCACCTTCTGCGTCTTCCGGCTTCATGTCTTCCACAGTGTCAGTCAAAGCTCGTACATCCAGAGGTGACAGCATTCGCGACGGCACACCCGAGGTGACTTCGCGCCATTCCAGGAGCTCCATCGTTAGCAGATGCTGAAGGTCTTCAGCTACCGCTCGGACTAAACTCCGGTCTACTTGAGACGCATGAGCTCGAAACCACTCCGGGATCAGGTTGCGAAACCTGAATCCGACGTCAAAGAACATCGTCTGGAGCACCGCAACGCACTCCCTCGGGGACAAGTCCTTCAGGTACACCTCAACCGAAGTGAAGTCGACGACAGCGTTTGGAGCCAGTCTCACGAGGCTCCATTCGGAAATCCACGCTTCCGACCGGCTGGCCATCGACATTCGGGTCGCGACGTACTCGGACGTCCTCACCACTGCCGCATACCACGACTTGAAGTCTGGATTCGGGTGCGGCCACGTGTACTCGATCGTCGGAGACATCACGAATTCCAGAGTGACTTGCTCCCAACGACGAACTTGGTCGGCCACGTACGTCTTCCCCTGGTCCACGCTGAAAGGCGCTTCGCGTTCCACTGGATCTTCGTTCACAGTCAAGTCGATCTCCATTCGGGATCTACTTGGCGACTGGACTTCGGGTGTACTTGTGAAGCTTGGCTTCAACACTTGCAGGTCAGACGGTAGCGACGTCTCCGGTTTCAGGTGCGAGGTCTCTTGCGAGTCCTCAAGCACCACTTCTTCCTTGACCGTCGACAACGGGCCTTCCAACTTGATCGTGGGCGTCTCCTCCGGAATCATCTTCTCTTCCGGTCGTCGTCCACGCTGATCACATCTTCATCCGGCTGGGGCTTCACCAAAACCTCCTCAGCCGGGCACTCAACCACGACGGCGCCTCCCACAGACGCCTGAACGGGTGCATCCGGGACGGACACACCCACAACCTCCACGCTCGAATCCGAGCTGGAGTCTCCGCCAGAGCCAACCGGCGCGCTCTCCTTCTGGCCATCTTCGGTGACTTCATCCAGGGAACATGGTGCGCCCCCTGAATTGTGTCCTCCGAATCCGGCTGCTCTTGAGCGTCCATCGGCTCCGCTGCCTTCTTCTCCTCGCGAGCTGCTCGACGCTTCGCAGCGCTCCGAGCGCGAGCTTCCTTCTCGACAATGTCGAGAGGCTTCTGCGCTTCGGGTTGCATCCCACGAGTTCGACGCGACTGTCTTGGCGCTCCTCCGCGCCCTCGACCGCGTCCACCTTCTTCGCGTGTGCTCTCAACTTCACTCATAACCCCAAGATTAGTAAGGTTAGTAGCTCTCAGCACCCTCTAGATCTAACTTAATACAAAATATCGGTGAAATCCACGGCAACCAAATCCGGGCACGCGCACCAGTTGTGGCGAAGTGGGTGAACACTTGACCGCCCAAAGTATAGCGCGCCCGAAGAGTGGGGGTGGTCCTTAGAGAAGAACCGACTTTTCGGGTAGTACAGGTCCTGGATCAAGTAGTACTAGACTCGATCCAGGTTGGCGTGTGACCTTGTGCAATCCCTATAGGGTCGATTAATTCGGCGGACCGGGTTTCACCGGGTATTTGTATTCCTAAGATAGACACACAGAAAATGTAAGAACTTCCAGGTATACGTATCCTGGGGTCCTGAATGTGGTGGTTGAGAGATCACGAGTAAAGACCTTCTTCCCAAAAGATAACCTAAAATAATACAGAGTTTGAATATACAATATGCAGCCTGTCAGTTAGTTAGCACGCCCGAATACAGGTAAATTTCGGGATGCCCTACGCGCACCACCCTCGAAATGCTCGAGGGAAACAATAGAATGTCTTTCCTAAACACACAGTAATCAACAGTCAAATCCTAGGGGTGATCACTACCAAACCTCCTAAGATCGCAGGGAAATGAATATGAAATGCAAGGGGCACTCGGAGTGTCCACTAGCAACTTAGCAAATAAAATAACTGGATCACTCCGAGTGTTCAAGCCCACTGGTCCCCAAGTTAATTCGACTTGAACGTGTTGAGAGTTTTCGCGTAGTTAGCGCGGCCTTGGTCGTCCTCACTCTGGGGCCCTCCTAATGTGAGCGGTCCTCCAGGTAGTCCTTCCTTGACGAGATGTGTTTAAAAAGTACGGCGACCTCCCTAGGTTGCCTGCGACGAAGATACTTAGGTTCCCCAATATGAAGCGAACTCGAAGACACTTGTGCTTTCAACGCAAATCAAACTCTGTTTAAAATTATTTCTACCTCTTTGGCATTCTTAATTCTTCTTCAATCTTGGTAGTCTTGGTACTTCTTTGGCGGTCTTCCTTTACTTCGTGAGGTCACATCGGGTAGACTTGGTCTCATTATACTTGGAATGTCACGTCGAACTTGGATCTGCATACACTCATCAAAGATGTCTCGGCTCTTCTGAGATCGGCAGCACTGGTCTTGTCTTGCACGTGTGTAATCATCTGATTGCGATACTCTTGGGTCGTACTGTCTTGACTCCGCTTGAATGTCAGTAAACTGACTTCCGGACTGAACTTATCTTCAGCAACTTGGCTTCGATCTTGTCTTCGACAGTCGCTTGGTCATTCAGGATGTATTGTCATTCGGGATGTACATTCGGGGGTACACGGCATAATTCGGATGGAGTCTTCATATCCGGTAGGCGATCGAACTTTCAGGATGAGGGAGACAGTCTTGGGGTGGTTTACATGTATAGGTAGGGTCGTCGTGTAATGTGAAACCTTGGAGTTTCAGGGTGTCTGGTGGGTGATGTTCGGCTCCGTCAAGGTAGGCTGCTCCTCGGGATACGTCTCCGAGGGCACTTGCTTCCTTCTCGTGGATACCTGCCGTCAAGGAGTCGGCGGTCGGACTGAGCGTCGGTAATGCATCCTGAATGTGGTACCCATTCAGGGCGTACGCTTCCAACCTGTGAGCCTCTCCGTAACCGAACATCTGCATCCCCAAAGTCCAAACCATCAAGTCGCCCAGGAGTCCCATTCAATACCCATCTCGAAAACCATCATCTCTTGTCCGAATCAGTGTGCGGGTTGTCCCGGCTGGGCAGCTGCGGGTGTGCCTAGAAAATTCAGAGGCACATCGTCACA